>SEYY01007973.1:12500-15000 GCA_009176605.1 Armadillidium nasatum
ATATATATATATATATATATATATATATATATATATGGATTTTTTGGGCAGTGCGTCTTAGTTTCAATGATTCATTAATTTAATGAATTCATTTTAGCGTAAATGTCAATATTTTCTTTTCTTTTTCAAGTCTTTTTCTTTCTATTTAATGAAGCCAATATATATGCAAAGCATTATAATAGTCCTTTATAAAACGTCTGAAATAAAATTAATTTCATATTTAAAATTCTCTCAAATAATTTTTTTAAATAAAATATATATCATGAAAAAATATTCAAATTTAGTAATTTTTTTTTTTTTTTTTAATCCAAGCATTTTTACAGAGAACTTACATATATTTAATCGAATTTTTTCTTATTGTTATTAAAATTTAATCACAATAATTTTAGTTAGATATTTACAAACGAAGTTTTAAAAAACTTAACACTGAGTCACATCAAAACACATGAATACCGGGAATAAAATTCTATAGAGATATCTGTCAGAAAAGATTAAAACTATATTCTATAGAGAAAGACGAAAGTGCACTGAAAAAGCAAAATCCTCTTTTAAGAGAAAGAAAGGATGAGAGGATGAAGATGAATATATATATATATATATATATATATATATATATATATATATATATATATATATATATATATATATATATATATATATATATATATATATATATATATATATATATATATATATATATATATATATATATATATATATATATATATATATATATATATATATATATATATATATATATATATATATATATATATATATATATATACTGTCAAAGAAATATTTTATGAACATGCATCTTATGTATCTTATTTGAGTGGTTTTTTAAACAGTAACAACTATTAATTTCTGCTATAATTTTATATTTTTTTTTTTTTTTTAATAATTAAAAGTTCACATCTCACGGGCATTGCCCTATTCGAGGAGAGGAACTTTTCTAGGTAGTATATACCTAGGATCCCGAAGTGGGATTGAACTGGCGCCCTCAAGCATACAGTTGCATATACGTGTCACAAAAGCGAAATCATATCACTGGTAACATCCAATCCTCTTTGAGACATCTTTCTAAACGGTGTGAATATAACCAGTGGTGTGATTTAACTTCTGTGCCTCGTATATATAATAGCATGATATAATAGAAATTGGTAGTAGTGACTTTTCAAAAGCCGATCAAATAAGATACGTACATCCTTCTCTCTGACTCCAGAACAGCTGATACAGAAAAGCGTAGACAAAGGTTTCTAATTTATAATTCATAATCCAAGAGTGTTTCGTAAAGGTTTTCAATTAATTATGTGGATATAACATTCAGTGAAAAGCTAAACTTTACAATAACAGATCATCGTGAATTCATTCAAATCTTATTCAAAACGTCAAAAATCTCTAAGCTTTGAAGCTTCTATGTCTTTTATAGCTTCGTTTTCAACCCTTATGTGATGGCGCTAGTTTAACTAATTTTGATAAATGTATACCTTTCTAGTTAAAAATATTCTAAAATACAAAACAATTATATTTTAATAAATAAAAAAAAACATTTTAAGTGTTATATAATTATAACGCAACTTTTTAAAATGATTACTATTAAATAAAAAAATCTTTTTTTTTCAGTTTCACTTTGATATACGCAACATTATTAAATATTATGGTCTAAAATCGTAAACTTACATTTAAGGGACAAATCTCTGTCAGTGAAATTTCCTTCCGTATGGAAGCAAATCATCAGAAGCTTCCATTAATACAATACGAAATATTGCTCAGCTTTTTACAATGAATATGAAATAAATTTTGAGTTTCAATAGTAACACTTAAACATCCAATTAACATGTAAATTTCAAAAGATATCACTTTGAAATATTCTCATTCACACACTTTATATATATATATATATATATATATATATATATATATATAATATATATATATATAATATATATATATATATATATATATATATATATATATATATATATATATATATATATATATATTTAGACCATAATATATGATCTGACTACGGTGGAATTCGAACGTGTTAGAAACAGCTGGGAAAGAAGAATAGAGAAGAGCCAGAGAGAGGATTGGAAGGGTGGTTTGTGGTCTTCTGACGAAGTGTTGAAGATCTCTTCATCTGAAGAAAGAAAAGAATACATTGAATGCAAGAATCCAGATTATTATTTAGAAGTAATTGAAAAATTTTATTAGTCGAAGAAAATATTTAAAATTTTATTGAATTTAACATTTGGAATTAAAATAAGTTGATTCAAAATTAATATTTAAACTATCAAGTGGAGCAACAAAATTTTCGAAAGAGGTCTTTTAGTAATTTTAAATCAAAATCATATGTGAAGTAACAAAATTTTCGGAAGAGGTCTTTTAAATAATTTTAAATCAAAATCATCCTTGAACCAATAAAATTTTAATTGAAACTTCTAGATAACTTCTGATAGAAAAAGATTGGGATTTCGACGTAGTCAGAACAAAT
>SEYY01007974.1:0-5000 GCA_009176605.1 Armadillidium nasatum
TAAATAACAAACTAATCACATAAAAAAAATTAAAAAAATAAAAAAATAAAAAATTATATTAAATACGATAGAAATATTTTCAGAACAGTAAGCAGAAATTAAAAATATAGAAAATCTTTATAAATGTCTACCCAATTGAAATGTATATTGCCGGTTTTCTACAAAGTTTAAAAAGAAAATATTTTTGAGAGGGAAACTTTTTTCTTTTTATTTCTATTTTACTTTTTATTTTTCTTTTATACATACATTTTAATTCTTATGAATGCCAAACCAACTGAATATACAAATGCATATATATAGTAGAAGCTTAACCCATCCACGGGCTCCCAACTTGTAAGTGGGAATGATTATATTTTTTTTATTAAATTATTATTATAATTTTTAAGGAACTGTAGTATCGATATATAAATATCGAAAGTTTAGAAAAATTCTTAAATTACGAAGTTCACACTACACACACACACACACACACATAATATATATATATATATATATATATATATATATATATATATATATATATATATATATATATATATATATATATATATATATATATATATATATATATATAGTAAGAGTAGCACCAAAGCTCGGAACATTTTCTTCGGAGAAATAAAATTTTCGGTTAAAATTTTGTCTTTATTTATTCACAAAAAAATTATATTATTAATCATGGTTAAAATTGATTAAAATTAATTCTATGCAATTAAAATAATTGTAGGAAAACATTGGTTAAGCTTTTTCCTTTTCAACGTTTCGGGAAATATATTAATCCCATCATCAGGAAACAGTTTTGATTGTTTTTAAAAACACGTTGAATGCCGGAAAATTGGGCAAGCCCATTTTTGAATTTTTTTTATTTTCTTGACGATTGAGCTAAATTTCATATAGATACGTTTTTTCCCGACGAAATTTCCATTTCTAACGTTTTTACGAGTGATTAACTGTTTAGAAGATATTTGGGGTAAAAGTTAAAAAAAATTTAATAGCGGGGTCAAACCACTGTCCACATGAGCTGAAATTTTAGCTGAGCAATCTTAGCCCCAATATATAGATGTTGTATGAAGCTATTTTTGATATCACGTCTAGAAAAAACGTTATAATGCATCCAAATTTTTTTGAAAAAAAACCATACCCCTCCGGAGAAAAAAATTATTTAAAAAAATTTTTTTTTTTTTTATTTTTTTTTATTTTTAGATTTTGTTTAGAAGAGGGATAGTTCTATAACTTACGTTTAAAACATTATAAAATATTTTTTGTTTGAAGAAAGATAATATAGGTCTCAAACTTTTAAAATTTGAAAATTGGCACAAAAATGGACCTTATTTGAAGAGCTATATCTCAAAGAAAACGAACTAGATCGAAAAATATATAGAGAAATATTGTAGCCCCATCATTTATCTATAACCTACCAAAATAAAAATTAGTTATTTGTAGTTTTTTTTTTAAATATTTTTTTAAAAAAAAGTTGGAATTTATTTTTTTTTTTTTGAATTTTGACTTTCGAAAAGTGGGTCAGTTTTGAGCTAATAACAATTTTCTTTACTTCTGACAGCAAAAGTTTTTTAGAAGATGTTTTAGCCAATAGACTTAGGAACAAACACTCCAAATTTCAGACCGAAAATATTTTTTATGTGGCCTCACTGTAGATTTCAACATTCCTAAAAATTCCGAAATAACTCCTAAACTTTAACTAACTCGCAAAAACGTTAGGAATGGAGTTTTTTCGTCGGGAAAAAAAGCTATCTATATTGAAATTTTCAGGAGAATCGGATGAAATTTTTTGTTTTGTGCTACGAGACCCACCGGTGGGTCTCATGGCACTCACCGTGTTAAACAAATATGGTGCTTGTTCTAGTACCTATGTTGGTAGCACATCGCGTCAACTCTCAGTTAGATGTGACGAGCACAGAGGTATTTCCCCCAGAACTGGTATGAATCTCTCATCTCCTTCCTACTCCCACAGTCGCACTAATAACCACCTAATAGAACCATCCCATTTTTCCATCCTATCACAAACCAACCAACCAACAGATTTAAAAATCTTAGAATCCATCCATATTCCATTCTTAAACCTTCTCTCAATAGTGAAGTGGCCCTTTCAAACTACAACTTAATTGATTTATCATTTTATTAATTATTTTATTAAGTTTGATTTTTTTTTTGTTATTTATTTAGTTATTTGTGTCATGTTTGTTCTAATATTTCTGTTCTTTCTACAGATGAAAGATTTTTTATTTGTTTAAAAACAATCAAAACTGTTTCCTGATGATGGGATTAATATATTTCCCGAAACGTTGAAAAAAGAAAAAATAAGCTTTAACCTAATGCTTTCCTACAATTATTTTAATTGCATAGAATTAGATTTAAATCAATTTTAACCAGTGATTAATAATATAATTTCTTTTGTGAATAAATAAAAGACAAATTTTAATCGAAAATTTTATTGTTTCTCCGAAGAAAATGTTCCGAGCTTTGGTGCTACTCTTCATTATAAAAACCAGATTTTCCAAGAACAGAAACGTGTACGATATATATATATATATATATATATATATATATATATATATATAATATATATATATATATATATATATATATATATATATATATATATATATATAATATATATATATATATAATATATATATAATATATATAACTAGGCTACTAGAAAATGATCAAAAGAACCCATTAACTGTAAATGAAATCTGACAAGAAAATAACTCTCTCTCCCTTTACTCAAACAACACTGCAATTTTATGTCTCAGTACAATTTCAAAGTCTCCTATAAACCAACACACTACATCAATAGGAAAATAACAGACAGCTCAGATATACACGCCTAGAACAAAATCTAAATTTCCTCACCCTCTTTTTTTTCCAAGACACTATTCAAGGAATCAAAAGACTCAAAAACTCCCCTCAACATCTCCAACCTTTTTTAAAGATCCTATGACCCTTATCTACATAATCTGAACCAAAATCTACAACAAATTGAATTGAATATGTTAATAACTATTAAACAAGCTTATCAACATCATAGCAAAACGGAAGATATTAATAATCATACCCAAAGTAAACCCTAGGAAAGATCCAAACTTCGCTCCTTTATACAGTCCAATCTTCCTTTACGTCGGCCATATTCGACCGCTTAGGAAAACTCACACACAAAAGTACAAGCACTCATAAAGTTCGCGGTCTTTCAGCATGAGTTCAAGAAATCCAACCCAATTATCACTGCCATTACCACCATCTACCAAAACATCACCACTGGCTTCATCAGAAAGACATCCCATAGAACTTTGCACGCATTAATCAGAATAAACAAAGCTTATGATACTCTTCCTAGACAAACTCATGCAAAAAAATTACACTCCCTTATATCAAACAATTATTTTAAAAAAATGGATTACTGATTTCTTACCAGGTCACTCAGAACAAATGTTCACCAAGAAACCACTTCTCAAAAAACAATAAAATAAAAAAAAAAACTCACTATAAGGAGTCATTCAATCTCTCATTTTCTTCATTATGTTCATAGCTGATTTACGTTTTCCACAAACACCAGAAATAAAGCTAAAACCTTATGCCGATAACATATCCATTCCCATATAATGTTCATCTATACCTACAACCACCACTTACACATAGTCATATATTCAACGAGTGGAAACATATGGCTCAACTTCATCAGATTGAAAACCTCTCCAGAAAAGTCATCAATTACCAAGATCATCACTGACAGATATCAATATCCAATCCATCTCCAGATAAAATTTATAAAATCATTATTCCCTTCACAAATCTCAAACAATCTTTGTCTTCATCTACGAACTCACCGTCTTTTCAAATGATGTTTATACAAAAGCAATTAAAGTAAATAGTAAACAACGGTAATGAGTCAGCCACTCTCACCGTAACATATAACAGCTGATAAGACCCACACTTAACTTCGTATCCTCAGTCTCGTATCCTGCCACTTCCTTCCATCATCGAAAAAAAAACTTCGCACTCCTAATTATTACAAGCTTTACTAAATCCACCACAATCCATAACTTGCACAAGGGTAAAAAAGAACTCTCAATTCGAGACCAATTAGACATAATTGAAAACTCCGTTTTATTCCACCACTCCAGACCTATCACTTCCATGAAATCATAACCTACAGGACCACGCAAAATTTAAAATAGTCTCCCTTTCCCCTTCTCAGTACAGTAGTAATATACTCAGAACCATCCAAAGATCTACGATCAACTTCAAAAATATAAATATGAACAAACTTTAATACTAGTTGCTTAAAGATCAAGCTATATTCACGCAATGGATTTTCCAACTTCCTTTGTCTCGCGCATTTTTAAAAGCCGTGTATCAGGTCATATTGGCCAATGATGACCAGATTTCCGACTTTTTACCCAACTCTGGGGAAGTAGATAGGCCTCTGGCCTTTTACCACCAGAAAGATATATATATATATATATATATATATATATATATATATATATATATATATATATATATATATATATATATATATATATATTATATATATATATATATATATATATATATAATACTTAGCAACCTTTGAAATTCAACTCTTTGAAAACTCAACTTCTTCACATCTCCTTCTCAAAAACACCTCCCAACTTTCCTATCCCCTTCGATGAATCTCCCATTTCACCTGTAAATAACATTAACATTCTTGGTCTAAACATAAACAACAAACTGTCTTGGAAGCCACATATCACAATGATTGCTAAGGTGCCCTCTAAGAAGCTGGGAAATCTGTTCAGGTTGGGAGAATTTTTTTCTTCTGGCCAGATGTTCCAAATATATAAGGGTCTTATTCGCCCTTGTATGGAGTACTGTTCTCACATTTGGTGGAGCTCCGGCTCCTCCTCTCCCCCTACTTTCAAACTCTCTTGACCCACTATACTATCTCTGCGACATTACGTGGCGCACTATCTCTTTTCTATAGGTACTACAATGACAGG
>SEYY01007974.1:7500-17209 GCA_009176605.1 Armadillidium nasatum
TGGACTGTATTTATGATAAGGGAAGGAGCTGGAAATTTGGTTAATTTGCTGTTAAAATGTTTAATGTGTGTTGGGAAGAAAATGGAGTGTTTCAGGAATGGCAGGATGCTTGCATAGTGCATATATATAAAGGAAAAGGGATAAAAAGATGTGTAAATATTATAGGGGAATAGATTTGTTGAGTGTGGTAAGGAAGATTTATGGGAGAGTATTAGTGACAAGAATTAAACAATTGACAAGAGAGAGGATGGGAATAGAACATGGGGTTTTTAGAGTAGGTAGGGGATTTGTGGACCAAATGTTTACGCTTACATGATTGGTGAGAAATTGCGTGAAAAAGGTTAAGTTGAGTATGCATGCTTTATAGATATAGAGAAAGTGTATGATAAGTTATGAAAGAGGAAGTTGTTCCAAGTTTTGAGAGAGGGATGGGAAGTGGGAGGAAGTTTATTGAAAGGGATCAAAGGTTTTTATAAAAATTGTAGAACGAGGGCGAGGGTGAAGAGGGAGTTTAGTGATGGGTTTAACGTAGGAGTGGGGTTGAGACAGGGATGTGTAATGTCCCCATGGTTGCTTAACCTGCTGATGGATGGTGTAGTTAGAGAAATGGAGAGGGAAGGGAAGTGGGAGGTAAATGTACTACTGTTTGCGGATGATGTGGTATTTGTGGCGGATTCTGGTGAAAAGTTGAGAATGTTGGTGAGAGAATTTGTGGGGAAATTCGTAATTAAAGGATTGGGGATAAATCCAACAAATGTAAAGTAATGAGGATTGGGGGAGAGGAAGTGGTTGTAAAAGGAGAGGAATAGGGGGTGTAGAGGGGGGGGGGTGAGAGATTGGAGGAGGTGGAGGAAATTCAAATATTTGGGAATGATTTTGGAAAGTAAAGGAGAAATAGAAAAATAAAGAAAGAGTAAACTGGTGGAAGGAATGAAAGTGATGGGAAGATTAAGGGAAGTGTGGAAGAAAGTGAAATCGTCAAAAGAAATTAAGGAACGAATGTTTAAGTGCATATCTTTATTACCTGTAATGTATGGATGTGAAACATGGATGATAAATGCTCAGGCGAGGAAAAGATTGAATGTATTTGAGATTAAGAGACTGGTTTGGGAAGGGTACGTAGCATCAGAAACGATAGAATAGGATGATATGTGAATGGAGAAGGGGAATGGTTGATAGAGCAGAGGAGTGTGTACTAAGGTGGTTTGATAATGTGTGTAGGATGGATAAAGACAGGAAGGTGTGAAGAATGCTTAAATCCGAGGTTCGGGGAAGTAAAGGGAGAGGAAGTCCAAAGAGAACATGAAAGAATGGAGTAAGGGAGATTTTCGGTGGAATGGGTTTGAATTTGGATGAGGGAGAGTTGCGGAGGACAGGAGATGGAGAGCAGTGGTGAGGTGGATAAGTGAAAGGTGAGGTGTGTATGTACGTGTGTAAAGGAATTCTTGGACCACCCCTTGAAAGTGGGAAAGATGGAAAGCGTTATATATATATATATTATATATATATATATATATATATATATATATATATATATATAATATATATATATATATATATATATATATATATATATATATTATATATATATATATTATATATATGGCTGTACGTATTGCGGATATCCTTGGCAGAACAGGTTCAGAAGGCTGGAAATTTAATAATACCACCCCATACAATTGAACATTTATTCAATAAGGAAGGATTGGAGGAAACAATACAGGTTCTGAGACAGTAACTATAGGACCAGGAACCCAACTGGAGGAAGCACAAAAAATATATAATAAAATAGTACATCTGTCAATGAATGTCAGTGACAGCATTTACCATCTCTTAAAATGCCCAGAATTCATTGATTATATACAGGATAATTTATAAGTTGAGAGAACATAATAATAATAATAATAATAATAATAATAATAATAATAATAATAATAATAATAATAATAATAATAATAATAATAATAATAATAATAATAATAATAATAATAATATATAATAATAATAATAATAATAATAATAATAATAATAATAATAATAATAATAATAATAATATTTTATTAAATATGATAACGATAATAAATAGGAGAAAGAAGTGGTATTAATTAAAGAATTACCTTGAGTTAAGTAGAAATGTGTGAGCCAATACTAAATAGCAAATAGCTGGAGTCTGTGGGGGATAGCTGTGGCTGTGGTACATCTGGTTGGTTCATACTGCAACGGCCTAGACATAGGAAGGAGAATACAATGATAGGAAAGAAATAGAAATATTTAGATAAAAATAAAAGGCATTAAACAATATAATAGCTGACTATTATGTTAGACTTGTTGCCTAAGCTAACTATAAATAAACACTCTTCAAATACAATAAACAATTGTTATATTATAGAACATAATGTTAATATAACAACGGTGAGGTTGGAGTACAATCAGTGTCAAGGATATGTGAATATGAGGCACAATCACTGAAGTAATACAAAGAATTTCTTCCCGCTGGAGTAGCACGGAAATACTGAAGCTACATCTTCATAATAATGTTAGATTTTCCTCCAGTCATGCCGACATTCCACATTTACAATTCTTATAGTACTGAAAGCGGACGACTACAATAATATATATATATATATATATATATATATATATATATATATATATATATATATATATATATATATATATATATATATATATATTATTATCATTATTATTATTATTATTATTATTACAACTGCATGTGCTTGTTTGAAGGTTGAAATAATTAGCGAGAAATTATAGAGTTAGCCCCAAATATACGTATGTTGATTTTTTTCACAGTTTAGCACGAATCCCCTGGAATCCTTTAACTCCTTCCCAGGGTAGCGTCCTACCCAGATTGAGAAATCCTACTTTAAGGCTTTGAGATACTTTTTGCAGCTTACCATTATCCGATTTCTAATTTCAGAATGTTTTTCCAAACCAGTTATAAAACCAATTAAAAAAAAAGCCAAGCAATTCGTCAAGTAAATAACTTTTGCTGGAATTCTGTTAATAATAATAATAATAAAATAATAATATAATAATAATACTAATAATAATAATATAATAATAATAATAATATAATAATAATAATAATAATAATAATAATAATAAATATAATAATATAATATTTTATTAAAATAAGTATAATGATTGATAGGCATTCAAAATTCGCATTTATGTACTTACAAATTTAAAGTAAAAGAAGAATAAATATAATTTGTGAGAGAAGCATTGAAAAGCATCTCACACTGGCAATGTCGAAATATATTTTAAATTATTTCCTTTTTAAACTTCACACCTTTTACCCATGAAACATCAAAAGGTGGAAACTTTACATGGAATTTCTTCTAGGATTCAAATTCTGAACCTTCGCCTCACGAATCAGAATACGATACTGTACAAGCTAATGAAATTTAATATATATATTAGAAATAAAATTTGGGTTCTACTATAATGTGAAGATCCAAATGCATGCCCACTAACATTTGTAACCCGCCGTACCTCCCGATCTTTGAGTGATGGGAAAGAAATAGTTGTTTTTGCTTTTGTAGACAGCATATTATAAAGTAAGCACGTATGTTGACCAACTAATGTGAAACTGATTTATTTTTTCAGAGTATTGCTCTACACAATGGTTGGCTTTGTTGTTCTTCATATTCTTGTCTTCTTAGGGGGATTAGTTGTTTACGCTTCTTATGCGGGATGTGACCCTCTTCTAGAAGGAAAAATTGAGAACTATAGTCAGATTCTTTCCTATTTTATTATTAACAAGTTAGGTTCTATAATAGGACTTCGAGGAATTTTTGCAGCTACATTAATATCAAGTTTACTCAGGTGATATTATATATATATATATATATATTATATATATATATATATATATATATATATATATATATATATATATATATATATATATATATATATATATATATATATATATATATATATATATATATGTGTGTGTGTGTGTGTGTGTGTGTGTGTGTAGCATATAATTTTAAATTTCAAAATTGTTCACTAGGAGGAAATGTCACTTCCGTACGTTAGATATAACTTTTTGCAGACATCATGATGGTATGGTGACGACGTCATTTCGCCAAACTATTTCCCTATAAGAATTAATCTTAACATTATAATATGTTTTTTTTCCTACGGTAAATATGAAATTTTTAATAAAATATTTTTAAAGAATGTTTTCGTATTTAATAAATTTTGTATATTAGGCGATAAGAAACTTGCTTTTTGAATAGGAAGAAGATAATTGATAATGATTTATTGTTTAAAAAGAATAATAAAAATTCATCGTGAAAAGTATGCTTTTAATAATTTTTTCATTTACTTATGAGTCTGAGATTACATTGATCTTTCTCTCTGATCAAAATCGCAATTGACCAATGAAAGATATACAATACATAAACTTAATACGATGTATGGGATTAACAATCAAATGAAAAATATTATTAATTAAGCTAAATTTAAATTAAATATAAAAATAAATGTTATACGAATAATAGTTTGGGATAAGAAATGTATCATACTTTATTTTTACTGAGATTACATTGATCTTTCTCTCTGATCAAAATCGCAATTGACCAATGAAAGATATACAATACATAAACTTAATACGATGTATGGGATTAACAATCAAATGAAAAATATTATTAATTAAGCTAAATTTAAATTAAATATAAAAATAAATGTTATACGAATAATAGTTTGGGATAAGAAATGTATCATACTTTATTTTTACTGAGATTACATTGATCTTCTCTCTGAAAAATCGCAATTGACCAATGAAAGATATCAATACATAAACTTAATACGATGTATGGGATTAAAATCAAATGAAAAATTTATTAATTAAGCTAAATTTAAATTAAATATAAAATAAATGTTATACGAATAATAGTTTGGGATAAGAAATGTATCATACTTTATTTTTAAAGTTAGGTTAAATTCAGAGATTTAAGTTATATATTGATAAGTCTTAGGGTCAAAAATAAATGTCAGTACAATGAAATAGAAGTTAAAGAGATGTCGGTATGTCTTTGATCATTCTCAATGATAAAAAGCTTAGTGAGCTATGGTTAATTAAGATATATGTTGAAAGATTTAGAAAAGAAATGTATGTAAGGTTCTAAATGTTGCATGCTAGAGATGTGATGAAATGTGATTGGTCATGTAGAAGTCTTAAAATTTATGTAGTATTTGGAGACTTAGGTATATGTTGAAAGGATTAGTTTTTCAATTGTTTGTCAAGTTCTATAAATTGTGTTCTAGAGAGATGTCGGTATGTCTTTTATCATGCATAAGAGTTGAAAGATAAATTGAGTATAGAGTTTTAAAGTATACGATGTGGGACATAAGGTGAGAAATGCATATGAAGGTTTAATTAATTATTAGTGTTTTAGGGATGAAGGTCTTTCTTTGATCATACATATGTTATAAATTTAAGTTGAATAAAGAGAATTAAGTTAAATGTCTATGAATTTATTATAAATATTATTGTAAAATTCTGTAATTTGAATATTAGATTAATATTGGCATGACTTTGTTCATTCCTTAGTGATAAAGTTAGGTTAAGTTTGCAGATTTAAGGGGCTATACTGATAGACTTGGAGTAGAGACGAATACAATGTCTTTGATAAGTGTTTTAGAAATGTTTCAATGCGGCAAGAGAGTATGAATAAAGTGTAAATAAAACCTTCAGTTTGTGCTATGGATATCTTGTGCTATGGATATCTCGCAAAAGATATCCATAGCTCAAACTGAAAGTTTGTGCTATGGATATCTTTTGCGAGACAAATATATTGTAGAGGGGTGGTTTAAGGACTTCAAAAGAGACGTAATGTGCTTGTTAGAAGTAATATGCATGAATTTTGCTTTGATAAGTTAAGTATAACAGTGTGTAATGGTAAAATTTTAAACTAACTGCAAATGAATTGGTTGCTATTGTAATTTTTATGAATAAATGTATGCATATGATTATGTGAGTGAGTTAGTGTATGGATGCGTATGTATGTGGGCATAACTTAGCCCTTATGCGCATTATATGCTTTAATGCATAAAATAAGGTTAAAAACTTTATAAAAATTTTTAAAAACTTACAGTATAAAGATGGAAAACAATAAAAATTTAAATACAACTTTAATTAAAATGTGGAAAAATAAAAATTCAAAACATAAATAAAAGTAAAAATAAACATAAATATTCGAATTGAAGCTTTAAAATTTAAAATATAATTTGAAAAAAAAAAATTAAAATCATAAAATTTATGAAACCAAAAAAAAAAAAATAAGCTTAAAAGAATAAATAAAATTTAAATGAAAACAAAATTCATAAGACCTAAATAAGACAAACTGAAAACATACCTAACTAAAACTTGAACTGAAAACTGAAACAAACATAAAATTATCAAGAACACGAAGTAAGAACTACATAAAGAAAAATTCAAAGACATAGATAATCCTAAAACCACAGTTATGAAATAAGGTTAGAAGAAGGATTCAACATTAAGAAGAATAAAGATTACAGATGAATTGCTGTTATACATTGAGTTATTAAGTAGATGAAGCAATGAGTTGTTATATTAACTTCGTAAATCAACGTCACATGTATGAAACATTCTTAAATAATGCTATCACGTGTACATAAAATGTTGTAATTTTAAGAGATAAAGTAGCTGTTATGGTTATGATGTAAAATGGCACTGCATTAATGAAAAATAGTTTCAGATAAGTTAGCAAGTGTTTATAATTCATGATGTAAGTATGATGTATAATTGTAAATTATGAATGAACGAAAAATGAGGACTGGGACTTAAAATGGAGAAGATTGGGGCTCGTGAAGTGACTGATGGACTGGAAATGTGAAAATGCAAAGGTTGAGAAGTTCTAGAGTGAAGGCATATGGATCTTAAAACTGTGAAGATAGAAATCGTGAAACGGAAATGGTTTCGCTACGTGAAAGTAAAAAAGTTGGGATGTACAAAAGGGGTTTGATAATCTTAAAAAGTAAAAAGGTAGAAATCTTGAAACGGAAAAATATTCGTGGTGTATAATGGCTAAGGTTAATTGCCTGAAAAGATATGCTGAATGGATATATATGTTTATGCTTTTGTGTGTGTGTGAATGAGGGAGTGGGTGTAGAATTATATATGTATCTGAGAATATGTACATGAGTATGAGTGCATGTATACGTATATGTGGATATTTGAGAGTATATGTCTACGTATATGATTATGTATGCATCTGAGACTAGATATGTGAGCGTGAGTGCAAGTGTGCGCATATTTATGTATTTGAGTGTATGTGTCTTGGTATGTGTGTATGTGGTTGTTCAGGTATGTGTATATGATTACATATGAATCTGAGGATAAGTATGTGAGTGTATATATATATATATATATATATATATATATATATATATATATATATATATATATATATATATATATATATATATATATATATATATATATATATATATTGAGAGTTTTGTCTATGTATGTTGCATGAGGTTGTTTTGATATTGCATGTATATGCGTGCATGTACTTTAATATATTGCTTTAAAAAAATTAAAAAATCTGAGTAGAAAAGGAAAATAAACAAATTATTTTAGATGTAGCTTTGTGAAGAAAACAGGAGTTATCTTAGAATATATTAAAATAATATAAATATATATATATATATTATATATATATATATATATATATATATATATATATATATATATATATATATATATATATATATATATATATATATATATATATATAATATATAATAAATATAAAAATAAAAAAAAAAAAAAAAAAAAAAAAAAAAAAAAAAAAAAAAAAAAAAAAAAAAAAACTAAAATTTTAGAAATTTGCAAAAATGATTTACATGATGTGCAATATTTGTATATATTGTATGTATATGTATGTATTCATATATTTTAACGCATTGCGTTAATTGAGGAAATTGTCTAAATCTTTATCTGAATTGTCGAAATTTTCAGGAACTGTAGAAATATATCTAAAGTTCCTTCGTGAGATATTTTAAATATCTATCCCTGAAAAAAAGCAATGATGTTTGAATATTTTAGGAAAAAAAAACATTAAAAATTTCCAAATTTCTTTTAAACCTCACAACGTGTTTTAAAGAATTGACATCTAAAATGTTTCACGGTTGAACTTTAAATAATGCCATTCTTCTAGAGTTTCTGAAAAAGCTAACCCGGAAAAAGTGAAATTGCATGTATCCCCGAATCTATTAAAGTTACTGAAATTGAACAAGAAATCTGAAATGAGTATCTCGACCAAATAATGTAGCGATTCTTTATTTATTTATTTTTTTAATTTATATAGTAAAAAAAATTATTACAGAATATAAAAATCGACAAAAAAATGTCCAAACATTGTAATGCTGAACAGTTTTCTCATTAGTGGAGGATTTCCTGAACTTCTTCCCTGTATTTCCTCTGATAACGAAATAATGATATTAGAGATAGAAAGCGAACTGTGTTGTCTCTAACAACGAAACTCTTATATTGTTACCTTTCCCCTTTTCAGTGCACTAGTCCAGCTAAACCTAGAATCTATTACACTTACCAATTGATAAATGTTTTATATTTTTAGACCGAATATAAGTGAGTTCTTATAGTGTAAATGTATCTCCTCAAGGTAATAATTGAGTCCTTAAACAGAAGGTACATTTAAGCTTGATAAAAGAGAGTGCTGCCATTGACAATATTCTCAAATGATTCAAAAATTTCTTGAAAATTTTTAGAAATATTTTTGTCTTATGCTCTATTACAATTTGTAGTTAATACTCCTTCTGAAAATCGTTCAGCTTCTTGTTTCATCTAATTCCATCCAAAATGATTCTTGTATCCCTCTTCCTTTTTTCAAGTGCCCAATGTTTACCAATAATTACACATGATCAGGTGAGATCCTGAGATATAAGGCTAGTAACTCAGATGAAATTCCTCTCCGTGTCCTGAGGGAGTATAAGTCTAAGCTGACGCCTGTCCTCGTTCAACTATTACCTATGTATCAATATTAATACTTTTTCTCAATTTTTAGTAGAGACGATCTCAAAGAGAGATAGCCACTCTGATCCTTCCATCTGTCATATAGCTTTCTCTTGTGTTATTTCTAAAACTTTTGGAACTCCCTCCAATTCTCATTTTCTGGACGATCTAGTCTTTTTCTATTCTTTCTGATTATTAGTATAGCTATCGACGTTTGAGGTCAACTGGTAGCATGCTTTCCTATCTTCTGATTTATAGTGTTTCTGCTCTGTTAGGAACCATGTGGAATCTTGTGTGGTGACACTTCAAGACATCCTAAGCTTCTGACCTGACATGTATAATACAAGTCAATACTTGCTAATATCCTTTCCATTCAGTTTCCTGCTTCTCTTTGCTTATTCATGTGTACTTATTTCTGAGATCATACATTTCAGCACTTGATGGTGACCTTTTCCAACTTTTTCATTAACTGTGGAATTATTTCTCAGGGTTTTGTTCTATATCCAACTTTATCTCTACTTTTCTTTAATAATATTCTCAGCAGCGATTTCAAGCGTATTTATTCTTAGGCCGATGATCCAACTTTTCATTTTTTCACTCATTTCATATCTTTAACTTCTGCATCTTGAGTTGTTTCTCAGTTTCATCTTTCTTATTCTATTTTTTCTGATC
>SEYY01007976.1:0-2500 GCA_009176605.1 Armadillidium nasatum
GTTTGTTTGTTTGTCTGTTTGTGCATATGTTATATTTAATTTATTGTCAAATTAAAAAAAAAAATTATTTTATTATTTAATTACTCATATTATTTTACACTTTATTTAATACTTTTTAAATATATTAGTAATATAGTTAAAATATTTCATTATTGTTTATTAATTTTAAATTAAAATTCTTAATATATTAATAATTATAATAATAATGTAATAATAATAATAATAATAATAAATAATAATAATAATAATAATAACAATTATAATAATATAATAATAATAAAATAATAATAAACAATATAATAATAATAAATAATATAATAAATAATAATAATAATAATAATAATAATAATAATAATAATAATAATAATAATAATAATAATAATAATAATAATAATAATAATAATAATAATAATAATTTGTAAATATCTAAAAGGATTATAGGAATATTTCTCTCCTATGTGATGATTTCTTAAAAGGAGCCAAAAATATTTTTCTATTATTTTATTAAATTTATTATTTAATAAAATTATGTACTTTGATAGACAGGATTGATAACCCAATGTGTGTGTGTGTGAGTGTATGTGTGTGTGTGTGTGTGTGGTGTGTGTTTTTTTTTTTGGAGCTTTCTAAGAAAATTATTTTTGAATGTTTTTATCTATATTTTAAATAAAAAAATACTAGTGTGGGTTAGGATGGGGGAAGGGGGTGGGAATTTAGCCAGAGCTGTAGAGCCAATATTTTTTTATTAATTACAAAAATAATTATGATTTAATAATTAAAATAACTTTTAATTCTACCAATAATTCTTGCTTAACTATTATAGAATTTTACCAATATTATTTCGGATCTAATTCCGAATGACTTTATATTAATTGCAGAATTATTTTTATCAGGATAAGGCAAAAAAAAAAAAATGAAAAAAAAAAAAAAAAAATATCTCTCTTCTTATTTTCTATACGACTGGAATTCTGTATCCAAGTTACTAATTCAATGACCTACGATTACCATTAAGAGAACTAAATTTTACCTTTTTAGACATTGTATATATTGAAAAACAATAAATATGAAAAATTTATAAAAAAAAATATATTAAAAAATTATTATAAAAATTAACTCTTTTTTTTAGCAATATCTGTTTAATAAATTATAATGAAATTAAAAAATAAACTTTTATCATTAAAATGATAATATACGACATTTAAAAAATTTAAAATATATTTTTTATTTTTTTTATTTCGACATGTTTCTCTTCTTTCGTCTAAATAATATATATATATATATATATAATATATATATATATTCTATATTATATATATATATATATATATATATATATATAGCTTACATTTCATCCGGGAATCGTGCAAAATCTATTCTTCTTCTTCGAGATAGCAAAAAATATTTTTTCGCGGAAAATTCAATAATCTTTCTGGTTCCTCTTCCTCTGCCCTACCTGGCATTTTGTAAACATATGTCAACTCAAAATTTGCTTCTTCCTCTTTCCCTCCTCTAGTTTCTTCTGATGGCACAACTGCCATTTTACCTTCTTTTAAAGCTGAACTCTTCGCTCAAACTTTACCTCTAATTCTACCTTAGACGATTCCGGAGCTATTCCTCCTCCTTCAACCCCCTCTAACCCATTTATGCCTAACATTGTAGTTTCTTCTAGAGATGTCATTTCTGCTCTCTCTGAGCTTAACACTATGAAGGTGTACGGTCCTGATGGTATTCTTCCTGCGGTTCTCAAAACTTGTGCTTCTGAGCTTGCACCCTGCCTTGGCTGAACTATTTCGTCTATGTCTTTCTACTTCAACTTTTCCTTCTTGCTGGAAACTTGTGCTCATTCAGCCTGTGCCGAAGAAGGGGGACTCTTCTCAACCCTCTAACTACCGTCCAATTTCTTTAACCTCCGTTCTTTCTAAAGTTTTCGAATCTATTCTGAACAGGAAGATTTGGAAACATCTCAATTCTACTAATCTTATCTCTGATCACCAATATGACTTTCGTAAAAAACGCTCTACGGGTGATCTTCTTTCCCTTCTCTCTGACTCTTGGTCTTTCGCTGGCATTTCGATGAATGTTTTGCTGCTGCAATAGACATTTCAAAAGCTTTCGATAGAGTCTGACACAAAGCTTTGGTTTCCAATATTATCTCTTTCGAAGTCTACCCTCCTTTCTGTGGCCTTTTCTCTGACTTCCTTTCTGGTCTATCTAAAGTAGCTATTGTAGGCGGCCACCGTTCATTCTTTAAATCTATTCATAGTGGTGTTCCTCATGGATCTGTCCTATGCAAAATACTTTCAATACATTTTATTAACGACCTTCTCTCTTTTACTTCATCCTACTACTCCTATGAAGACGACTCCACTCTTCATTATTCTTTTCAATTTGAAAGGTGCCCTCCCAACAGCATTTAATAGACGCAAGAAGCAGAAGACTTGGAGCAACTGACCTCTGATCAATCTCGCATTTCAAATTGGTGCAGTGAAAATATTGTCGT
>SEYY01007976.1:10000-12500 GCA_009176605.1 Armadillidium nasatum
ATATATATATATATATATATATATATATATATATATATATATATATATATATATATATATATATATATATATATATATATATATATATATATATATATATATATATATATAATAATATATAATATATATATATATATATATAATATATATATATATATATATATATATATAATATAATATATATATATATATATATATATATATATATATATATATATATATATATATATATATATATATATATATATATATATATATATATATATATATATATATATATATATATATATATATATATATATATATATATATATATATATATATATATATATATATATATATATATATATATATTATTATATTATTTTAAAAAAAAAAAATAATAAAAATAATAGTAATAATAATAAATTATTATTTTAAATAATTTAAGATAATAATTGAATTAAATCGCTAAAAAAATAAAATAATTAAGAAATATTAATATTACTCAAGAACATAATTAATTAAGTACATAATTGTGTAAATACATTGCAAGTAAATTCTTCTCATAAAAACTAATACAAATTTTATTATAAAAATTATTACATAAAAAAGGCTGTCAGATATTTAAAAATTATATATTTTAACAAACATAAGCTTACAATAATAATAATAATAATAATAATAATAATAATAATAATAATAATAATAATAATAATAATAATGATGATGATAATAATAATAATAATAATAATAATAATAATAATAATAATAATAATAATAATAATAATAATAATGATAATAATAATAATAATAATAATTATAATAATATAGCAGTAGTAGTAGTAATATAAAATGGCAGTTATAATAATAATATAGAGATAATAATATAATAATAATAATAATAATGATAAAATAGATAATGAATAATAATAATAATAATAATAATAATAATAATAATAATAATAATAATAATAATAGTAATAATAGTATCAGTAATGAAAATAATAGTAATAATAGTAATAATAATAACTCAAATAATAAGTTGTAAAAATACATCAAAATAATAATAATAATAATAATAATAATAATAATAATAATAATAATAATAATCAATAATAAAATGTAAAGTCCTTTAATAAATAATAATAATAAAAAAAACACTTCATACTTGAATATAATTAGTAGATCCAAAGAAGGAAGTTCCTTCAAAAGTTCTCCTTAAATAAGGCAAATAAACTTTAAAATAAATAATAATAATAATAATAATAATAATAATAATAATAATAATAATATATTTATTATTATTATTATTATTATTATTATTATTATTATTATTATTATTATTATTATTATTATTATTATTATTATTATTATTATTATTATTATTATTATTATTATTATTATTATTATTATTATTATTATAGTCTTCAGAAAATTAAAAGAAGTCAATGATATTTTATGTACAATAAGCATGAACATTTTTTATTTCTCGTATTATTATTTATTGAATATCAGGGAAGGTATTCGTACACAATGGGGGATGGGGGATATGATTTCGCACACGAAGGGAGATGGGGGATATGATTTCGCACAAGAAGGGAGATGGGGGATATGATTTCGCACACGAAGGGAGATGGGGGATATGATTTCACACAAGAAGGGAGATGGGGGATATGATTTCGCACACGAAGGGAGATGGGGGATATGATTTCGCACAAGAAGGGAGATGGGGGATATGATTTCGCACACGAAGGGAGATGGGGGATATGATTTCACACAAGAAGGGAGATGGGGGATATGATTTCGCACAAGAAGGGAGATGGGGGATATGATTTCGCACAAGAAGGGAGATGGGGGATATGATTTCACACAAGAAGGGAGATGGGGGATATGATTTCGCACACGAAGGGAGATGGGGGATATGATTTCGCACAAGAAGGGAGATGGGGGATATGATTTCGCACACGAAGGGAGATGGGGGATATGATTTCGCACAAGAAGGGAGATGGGGGATATGATTTCGCACACGAAGGGAGATGGGGGATATGATTTGGCACACGAAGGGAGATGGGGGATATGATTTCGCACACGAAGGGGGATGGGGGGATAAGACTGTAAAATCAGTGGAAGAGACGCTTTGTTTGCAACATTTTAGATTCCCAAAAGTGGTTTTAGGTATTTTTTAGTATTATTAAATGTAAGAACATTTTTCAAAAGATGGGGTCATTATTAATATTGGGAGGATATTTAAGACCCATGACCCTCCTTCCTCCTTTCATGCACTTTATGCAGCTTGTATTAAATGTAGATTAAAAAGGTGTATATTGTATGAAAATAAAAATACCTTACCAAAGGAAAAACAAAGTTAAAAGACGATAAAAATTTGATAAACAATTAAATAAATAAATAAATAAATGAATGAATGAATAAATAAAATAAAATGAAAATGAAGGCATACGAGCAAAATTGTAAATACCAAAAAAAAAAAGAAAAAAAAAATTTAAAAAGAAAAAAAAAA
>SEYY01007977.1:0-5000 GCA_009176605.1 Armadillidium nasatum
GTGTTTTTGAGAGGGAGATGTGAAGAAGTTGAGTTTTAAAAGAGTTGAATTTTAAAAGGTTGCTATGACCCCACGGGAAATCCCATCCAGATCGCAAGAATGGAATCGGAAAGTTGAAGACGAGAAGCCAAGTCTAGAAGCAAAAGAGGGAGCAGATTTGAAATGAGAGAAAGAATGCAGAAGTTGAATCATCAGCATAAGAGTGACAGAGTTAGAAGTGCAGTGGAAAGATCGTTAATGAAAAGTAAGAATAAGGTTGGAGATAAAACAGAACCCTGAGGAAACACCACAGTTGACAGAAAAGGAGGAAGAGGTCGCTCCATCTACAACTGCCGAAATGGAACGATCTGAGAGAAAACTAGACAAGAGTAAGCAAAGGGAAGGAGGAAACCCAAAGGAGGGAGCTTAGAAGAGCAGGACGCATGCCATACCCGGTCGAAAGCCTTGGATATGTCAAGCGCCACCACACAAGACTCCCCGAAGTCCCTAAGGGCAGAAGACCATAGATCAGTAAGATAGGAAAGTATGTCACCAGTTGACCTCGAGCGACGAAAGCCATACTGGTGAATCAGAGAGAAGAGAATGAGACTCCAAATGATCCAGGAAATGAGAGTTGAGGAGAGTTTAAAAATTTTAGATAGAACACAAGTGAGAGCTATAGGTCGATAGTTAGAAGGGTCAGAACGACTACCTTTTTTCGGGATCGGCTGAACCAACGCACGCTTCCAGCATAGAGGAAAAGTATTAGTTTTAAGGCATAGAGAGTAGAGCTGAACGAGGACAGGGGCCAACTCGGAAGCACACTCCCTCAGAACCAAGGAGGGAATGCCATCCGGGCCACTGGCCTTCCTGACGTTCATAGATTTCAGGATCCCATGCACCCGATCATGAGTAATTATAGGTAGAGGCATGGGACACCTGAGAGGAGAAGGAGTAGGAGGAAGGATGCCAGATATATATATATATATATATATATATATATATATATATATATATATAATATATATATATATATACTAATATATATATATATATATATATATATACTATATATTATATATATTACCGAACGAAATCATCATTTACTTTTTGAACTTCATTAATTAACCTATTAAGACCAGGTTAGGTTTTCTTAAGTTCAGTGTTAGGTGTAGGTTGGGTTAGGTTTCAGTTTTGAAAGAGGTAAAAATTTATAAAGTACGAAAATTATAAAATTTTGTAACAATAGCAGGATTCTTAAAAAAGGATATATAATTTGCATGATCTGAGGGTTAAAATACATTAAAAAAAAAAAAAATTTATTTTAAAATTTCGTATAACGCGTCCATTGATAGGTTCTTAAAAAAGTAAAGTAAATATAAAGACAAAGAAAAAATACAAATATGTTCTTATTTTAATAAATGTATTGATTTTGGTTACTTATTTAGTATAGCAAATAGATATTTGCGTCATTTCCTACAAAAAAAAAATAGTCAAACAGGAAAAACGAAGAATTCAGAAAAAAAAAAAAAAAAAAAAATATATATATATATATATATAATATATATTAATATATATATATATATATATAATATATATATATATATATAATATATATATATATAATATATATTATATATATAATATCATCATTTATCATTTAGTACTTAAAATGAAGTTATTGCAAATTATGATAAAGAAAAAAGTAGCTTCTGGAAAAAATTTTATTTTCTTTTCTCAGTGTAAAGGTTCCTTGCCCAACTAAGTATTTTTTCACTTTTTCTTTCTAAGTCAAGAAGAAAACTTTGTTGATATTTACACTTATTCTCTTTCCGCCATAAATAGGATTATCTTGTGTATTGTCTTTTGTTAATTTTCTTTCCTTTAAGTGGAGAGCAAAAGTAATTCTCAGCATCAATGCACCGTGTAACTTAGTTTTTGTTCATAGATGGCGAGTGTTATTTTCTTGTGCCTTTGATCGTTAATGTATGGATAATACTCATTTTTCCTTTGAAAATTTGCTTTTGTGGCTTGTATGACGAAAAATCTTTGCAAACCGTTGGTTCCTCTCAGTATTTCTATCTAATTTTGGGCTAATACAGTCAATTTTATATAATATTTAATTAAAAGTTGCAGGAAACGAATAAAAATTTTAAAATTGAGTAGTTTTATGAGATTTTGATTATAATGTAAATTATTTTACAATATTGTCTCCCATTATGTTTTCATTGTAAGCTCCTTAATATATGTATTTGAAGTTTAGTATATCTTGGTGGAAGCGCTCTCCTTGTTCTTCTGAATATGCTCCTAGAAACCTTTGTGTCGTTTTCTTTGGGAGGTCACTCGGACACGGTCATCCAACTAATCACATTCTTTGAGACGTGAAAGCAAAAGTCAGCATTTTACTTTTTTTTTTTTTTTTTTTTTAAGCCAAGGTCACTAAGGTTTTTCTGATTTGGATAGTACCGTATGGATTCCTTCCACCACCTGCACCTCTGCAGGTTTGATCCTTTAAACTGTTAATTGGTGAGCTCTTTTTGGAGAAGTAGATACAAGATCTTCACAATGTGGAACTGATGCAAATGGAAGGTCTAGGTAGTAAACTGAGAGTGCATTTTTGCCGGCTCTTCATTTAGAAGAAGTAACAGTTGGTTGAGTGGTCCATGGGTTCGTGCTAAATTCATGGAAAGACAAACTTCATGGCTCTCTTTTCCCCTCTAAACCATCCTACAAAAAATATTTTTTTAGCCGACATTTAGTTTATAATAACCATTTTTTTTTTTTTTTTTTAACACATCACCACCACTCACGGGCAAAGCCCTATTCAAGGAGGGGGTGTTAAAAGAATAAAAATGAAAGTAAATAGAGTACAAAATTCAGAAAATAAAAACCACCCCTACAGTACCCACCTAACACAAATTTCTCAGGTGGGCGCAGACGCGGGCTTTAAAGAAATTGAGATTAAATGCAGAGGGAAATACAGAAGATGGAAGAGAGTTCCACAAGACAGAGGTGGCAGGAAAGAAAGAGGCACCACAGCGGACAAGCCTGGAGTTGCCTATGTCCACGCAAAATTGATGCGCGGACATTGCACCCTCTTGTGCTGCGAGGACGCCGTAAAGGTGGAGGTACACGGGTGGATAGTTCCCTCGAGCATTTGCCACTGTAGTACCTATAGAAAAGTGACAAGGCACCAACATCACGTCGCAAAGATAAAGAATCAAGAGAATTAGAAAGAGCGGGACAGTTTATAAGTCTTTTAGCCTTTGACTCAAACCTATCCAAAAGACGGGTGAAACCTGAGCCACCCCAGATATGAGAGCAGTACTCCATACAAGGGCGGATGAGACCCCTGTATAATTGGAGTAACTGCGAGGAAGAAAAAAATTCTCGCAGTCTAAACAGAACTCCCAGCTTCTTTGAGGCCGCCCTAGCAACCATTGTGATATGAGGTTTCCAAGACATTTCCCCAGATGACATTCCAAAGTTTGTTCAATAAGCTTCACACATTTTAATGAATGATGTTATACGAAGAATATTCTTGCTCTTGATTTGATGAACTGACCACATATGTACCAGAATGCATTTGGTGAATGCTTGCATCCTCTTGATGCCATTTAGCTTCTTTAGATGTGTTCACCCAGCTACCTAGAGGTGAAGTAAAAGGTGATCTGTGATTTCCTGTATAACTATGTTGTCAAGCAATGTTCTAGAATACTTTCAATCTTTCTTACTTTCATTCTTGGGGTTTAGAAGATTTTTCCCAAAGTTTTTGGATAAAGTTCCAGAAAATTCGTATAGATCAAGAAAATTTTATAAAGCTCTGTAAAATGTTACTGAACTCCACAATGTTCTTATTTGATCTAAAATATTCTCACAGGTTTATTTGAAATTTAAAAAACTCTATATACATTCAAATTTGTTTTATAATGTCAATACTGTTCTCAAAGTATTTGGAAAATAAAAATATTGAATCATATCGGTATTACTTCAAAATGCTTTAAAAATATATAAATACTCTATGATTTAATTAAATACTGGCAAATATACACCAAATCACTACCATGGCCACAAAATCAAAGTTCTGGGATCAAAATATACTTTTCCTATTTACTTAATTAACCTGAAAATAAATTTGAACCAGGAATAAAAATTATAAAAAGTCTTTTTACATGGTGTTAATTTCTTTTTTAATTATTTTCTTTTTTGAACTACTGCTTCTACACCTTGTTTGCTTCTTATCCTTCTCTTTAAGTCCTTTCTTCTGAAGAATATCTGAACCATCCCCAGTTATTTTCATCAGATGATGATCTGTGTGACATTTCATCGAAGGCAAAATAAGGTGTGACATTTCATCGAAGGCAAAATAAGGTGCGACATTTCATCGAAGGCAAAATAAGGTGCAATATTTCATCGAAGGCAAAATAAGGTGTGATATTTCATCGAATGCAAAATAAGGTGTGACATTTCATCGAAGGCAAAATAGGGTGTGACATTTCATCGAAGGCAAAATAGGGTGTGACATTTCATCGAAGCCAAAATAAGGTGTGACATTTCATCGAGGACAAAATAAGATGTAACATTTCATCGAAGGCAAAAAAAGGTGTGACATTTCGTCGAAGGCAAAATAAATCTCCATATGAACGTCTTATTTCTTCTGTTTCGCTGATAATATCAGAATGAGGTTGAAAACTCTGATCTTCTTGACTTTTTGAATCTAAACTGAATTTGCTGCTTTCTATAATTTTTAGTGTTGAATTTATTTCCTCATTAAGCATTAATTTTATTTCATAATGCTCTTTTGCATCAAGTAGAGCTAATTTATTTTGTGGATTTAGGCTTGAAAGCTTTCTTTCTTTTCTTTATTTAATTAGACAAAAATGTTCTTTTACTGAATATCAAAAGTTCTTACTTCATTGTTTTAACACCACTACCCTTGAAATCTTTCATAAATTTTTTTTGCAGTGCACTCAGGGTAGGTATAAGAAAAGACATCTGCTCAAAAGCAGCTTGATTTTTTT
>SEYY01007980.1:0-52500 GCA_009176605.1 Armadillidium nasatum
TGCCATATCCCAATCAAATAGAACTTCGAAAACTGCATGGGCTTGCTCTCTACCGGATGAATTCGGTATGACTGGGATTCCTATAATCTGTTCTATATCTCCATCTGTAATAATTATTGATAATCTGTCTTCCATGTAACTTTCATTTAAAACACTTAACAGTTTACTATCCCAATGAACTACAGGAGCTGTAAAGCTTATGTCCTTAAAATATGACTTAAGTTTTTCTGCAATTTCTCTGCGCAAACTTTGCCTGCAGCGTTGTATTGTGGTTCGGCTTATAGATAGAGTATGAATGTCAAACTCCAGAGCTTGCGCTACGGCTGTTATTACGTGAACTGCATCCCTGTCGCTGACTTTACACTTATCTAACGCGGCAACTAACTTTTCGGTAATTACAATTTTTTCTATGTACCGATCCTCTTTTCTTTGGTTCTGGTGAAGCCGATGATCCTCCATCTTGACATCTTTCTTCCTCTTCTTCATGCATATTATCATCCTCATCGAAACTTTCAAGCAGAGAACTGAAATCTGAAACTGATGCCTCTGGAAAATAATAGAGATTGTTCACACTATATTATATATATATATATATATATATATATATATATATATATATATATATATATATATATATATATATATATATATATATATATATATATATACTGTTGAAGTTGTTTAATAAATATAATGAGGTTTAAGAAAGATAAAAAGTATGGAAATATAAAAAGATAATAAAAATAATAAACACAAATAATCTATTACTATTTACCTAAAAGCTCCGTTTCTTCCTGACTTCTCTTTTTCAGTAAGGCATATGAATTTTCCCGCTTTTCTTTTCTTTTTTCCCTTGCAGCTAATTCCGTATCTATGCCGTACATGTATCCTTCCCTCCCTTTTTTCCTTTGATTTATTAAAAATTCTTTATCTTCTGTTATATTCATATATTGAAGGGCGTTTTGGTGTGCTATGTCAAATAAGTTGTCAAATTCGTGCACAAAGTTTTCTTCTTTTCGTAATTGTGATTTAGTTCGTCTTTTCCAATTTTTTTGCAAACCAGCCCATGTTTGATAAAGAACTTCAACTTTTTTAATACAATGTTGAACGTCACGTGTTGGGATGCGGGCTTTGTTCCAAAATATGGTCACCTCTTCAATAACTAATTTACTACTCTCTCGTACTGAAAGTTTTACTTCTCGGAGGTTAAAAAATAAGACACTTAATACTTGTTTGATGGACGGAAGTTTGCTGCCAACAATTTGTGGAGAGTAATTTCCTATTAGGTAGACTGAAGTATCTTTTCTCAACAATCGACGATTAGACATTATGCGAAAATAATTGACCTTACTTAAAAGCAACTTCCCAGTAAGAGACGATGTTATGAACTAAACTTTGGGCACTGACTCGCGAATTTATATGTCTCCGTCGACCGAAAAGAAATCACGTGTCTCCAAATATGCTTGCAGTCTGTTTTCTTGGAGATGTTGTGTTTCTTGCGATAGGAAAAACATCAAATTATACATGTTAGAATCATCACATCGCCATATTACATGTTTCACATCAAAGGGCATAACATGCCTATATTTATCATAGAAAACTTTATTTAAATATTACTTAATAAAATTTTAGCGCCAAAGGAAATTGAAAAAATTCGAGATTTTTTATACAAAATTATACTTTCTTTATCATAATTCGGTTAATTTAAGTGATACAATAGTTATAAATATACCATTTGAAAGGTGTTGATCAGCTGCAAGAAATGTAATATAGTGAAGTTTTCAATATAATAAACGGTAATATGAGAAATTAGCAAATAGAGTAACACATAAAACACATTTTCAAATATTTCCATGATTTCAATTTTCATGTGCCCTGAGGGCCGACTTATCATTAAAATATTTACACCAAATTTTTTACACAAGATTTTTAGTGGAATGGTAACAATATTGGGGGGTGAGACCAAAAATATATGCGGAAAAATTTCCCCCCCCTATAACGAATGGGCCAGTCTAATATATATATATATATATATATATATATATATATATATATATATATATATATATATATATATATATATATATATATATATATATATATATATATATATATATATATATATATATATATATTATATATATATATATATATATATATATATATAAATATAAAAAAAAAAACATTTTCAAAGTATGTAAAGGAAAAAAAAATGGTTAAAGGTAACTATTGTCTGCTCACATGAAATGTCATTTAGTTGTGTTTTAAGTTATGTTTTAAAGATTATATTCTCCAAATTTTTGGTTGTCATTGTCTGTACACTTTTTGAGACATATTCTGAAGATTGCCATGACTCTACAAGCCATGTCAGGTGGAACAGCGGCTATCACTCGCTGAATAAAAACCTAATAAAGTCATTAATGATTTGTGGTTGATGAGCATACATTCGTGATTTAAAAAGCCCACAGAAAACAATCACAGAACGTGAGGCCAGAGGATCCCAACATCGCCACACAATGAGATCAGCCGATCTGGAAACGTAAAAATTGCAATGATCTTTGAGCTTTGTGTTGTAGCTCCATCTTGCTAAAACAACACACTGCATTCCTTAAGTTCAGGATGTTCGAGTTTATGGACTTAAAAGGTTTTGGAGCTTATGGGTGTAATGGAGGGATTTCGGTAATAGAAACACCAACATGAAAGAAGTAATGACCTATGAGGTCGTGATGTCATCGTCGGAAACAATGCTCTACACAGTCATTCGCTCGAAGTGCAATGGTCTTTCGTGAAACATTCGATGATCGTTTTCAGACTAGTAGCAAAGCTTTTGTTTGCATGCTTACACAGCCATTTGAGTGAAAATGACCTTCGTCATTGCACAAAAGAGTAATTGTACATCTTTCTGAACATTTTGCAGAATATTCTCCCACAACTCCTGCAGCCTAACCAGTTTGTTACATTGCGTTCTTGCATAAACATCATTTTAAGTGGATGGAAGTGGGAGTCTTTGGGTAAAATTCTCCTCAGTTTTTTTTCATGATCTTTCCTGGAAGGACACATTACTTCTCTTTCTAAACAAGCTTCTTAAAGGTTGAGTGTTCTGAGGTTACTTCGAATTTTTTCACTTCACCCCATTTGCTTGCTCTTTATATAGGTGGTGTTCGCTTCTGTATGTAGTTTGACTCGCACATCCCAAACTTCTCGTCGAAAAGGTGAAGTCTAAGGCTTTTTATCTTATAAACTATTGGCTCTTACTACCTCTCTGCAATCTCTTTTTTTTTTCATCAAATATAATGTCGCTATTACAAAGGACACTGCTCTTCTGAACTCTCCCCTCGCATACCTCCCAAACTAAGAAATGCTCAAGCAACACACCTTTCTACACAGTCTCATCCATTCTAAGTGCAACTCTCTGACGCCAAGACTCAACTGCTATGCTCAAGCTTGAATGTACTCTACTGATGTCGCCTGGAAAACTTTCTCTTTACCTATTTTCCTAACTTCCTTTGACATGCACACCCTCAAACGCAGTATATCAGAACATATCGGCCTTTAATCGACCATGTTTAGGATATTCCTCAACTTAGTGTGGAAATTGGTGTACCTCTGGTCTTTATATATATATATATATATATATATATATATATATATATATATATATATATATATATATATATATATATATATATATATATATATATATATATATATATATATATATATATATATATATATATATATATATATATATAATATATATATCCTATGGTGAGCAAAGGCCAGAGTTGGGGAAATGTCAGAAATCTGGTCGCTAATGACTGACGTGACACTATACGCGGTGTTTAAAAGTGTCTAAGTCAAAGGAATGTGGGAAATTAGATAAAGGGAGTTTGTTCCAGACTTTACCAGTAGAGTACATGTAAGATTGAGCAGAGCGGTTAAGCCTGGAGTCGGAGAGTTGGACAGAGAAAGGATGAGGCTTTCCATCTCAATGGAGGAGGTATGCAACGGGAGAGTTCAGAAGAGCAATGTCCGTTGTAATAGCGATAGTAAACAGAAAGTGACGCAACAATTCGAAGGGCAGAAAGAGATTGGAGAGAATTAGAAAGAGCAGGAGAGTTGATGAGACGATAAGCCCAAGACACCACCTTCTCAAGGAGGGTTAGTATAAGTGGAACCACCCCAGATGTGTGAAGCATACTCCATACAGGAGCGAACAACACCCGTATAGAGAGAAAACAACTGGGGTAGAGTAAAAAAATCACGAAGGCTCCTCAAAACACCCAACCTCTTAAAAGCTCGTTTCGAAAGAGAGGTTATGTGATCCTTCCAAGAAAGATCACGAGAAAAAGAAGCACCGATAATATTGAGGAGAGAGAAAGGTTTGAGTTGTGTGTTTTCTTAGAAAGTTGTTTCGAGGAGAAAGATGGAGGGATTGAGTTTTTGAGGCATTCAAAACGAACATGTTTTCTCTGCCCCAGTTTGAAATTTGAGAAAGATCAGAGGCCAGTTGCTCCAAGGCCACCCATCTTGCAACAATTAACTGCTGTTGTGAGGAACGTCTTTCAAATTAAAAGGATTATTGAAGGGGGGAATCATTGGCATAGGAGGGGATAGAAGATGAAGGAAGAACGGCGACCGTCTACAGTGGCTGCTATAGAACGACCAGAATGGAAATCAGAAAGAGGTCCCAGAGAGAAAGAAAAATTCCGAAAGAGGGAAGTTTGGAAATCAAAGATTGTGCCAGACACTGTCGCAGGCTTTCGATATGTCTAGGGCCACAGCGAAAGATTCACCAAAACCCCGAGACCGGAGGACCAAGAATCAGAAAGAAGAGAAAGATCACCAGTAGAACATTCTTTGCGAATGCCATATAAGAGATAAGATTAGAAGAATTAAGGTGTTTCCAAATCTTCCTGTTAAGGATAGATTCGAAAGTATATATATATATATATATATATATATATATATATATATATATATATATATATATATATATATATATATATATATATATATATATATATATATATATATATATATATATATATATATATATATATATATATATATGAAAAAATATTAGTTCCATGTTTATAGTGTAAATAAATTAAAAAATTTTGAATAAATATCTGGATTTATTCAACATGAATAGCCGAAGATATTTCAGTGCTGTCATATAGAGTTGAGTTGAGAAAACAAAGTAAATGTAAAAAACAGTATACAAAGATATTGGATACTTTAGTAGTTTGAAAATTTTGTTTTTATAATCTTATAATTAAGAATTTTATTAATATATAAGCCTATTTGTGTAGGAAATCTATTCTTTTTTCTTTCTTTGAATTAAAAATATCTGTCATTTTTTCATAGAAATGAAAAGTGGGGTCTTGTTCCATTTTGTTAATTCTTCCCTATTCAATTAAAATTAAAACTTGTGACGAAAGTTTCTGATTTTTTGTCATTCTCTTTCTAGTGTATATCTTAATTCTTTTCAAAGCAGAAAATGTTCTCTCCACAAAAGTAGTTGTAGCTAGAATTGTCAAAATTAATTGTAGCAACTTCACAACTTCACAACTTCAAGGAACGTTTGGTTCAGTTCATTTTGCAATATAAAATCAAGAACATTTTTAAACTGATTTGTTTTGAAATATTTGTTCATAGTAGATTCCACCCAAATCGCTTTCAGTCTTATGACGTTGAAAAAGTTTTCATAGTTCTTTTCTAAACTTTCAAATTCATTCTTATCTACTTGGCAAGAAAGTTTTTGCAATTTATTTCCATCAACTAATTAAGTGAATTGTTCAAAATTAGTGAATCTTGCTTTCAAGTTCTTCAGTATATCATCCAAAATTATACCAAATATTCTAATTTTTTCTTCTTTAACTGAACCTTTCATACGAGATTTTGATTTAGCTAAGTTATTTTCTCTACAGTGTTCTTCAAACTTTACATTTAAATCCTCGAAATTATTGGGCAAATCCTCAAGGAAATTTATAGTTTCATTGATTCTCTCAATGCGATATGGAATTCCTATCATTTTAGTTTGTAAGACATTGAAAAGAGTCAGTTTTAATAAAAGTTTCATTATAAATTATCAGAAAAAGGTATGTTGAGTCTTTTATCAGCCGATTATAAAACCCATTCATTGCTTCTCACTAAAGTATCAGGATCCCACAAAATTGGATTATTGTTTATACCGTTGAAGAGTTTGTAAAGATCACCATGGTATTATAAAATAGTCTGGATTAGTTTTGAATTCGAACTCCATCTCGTTGGTGCTGCCTTTGTAATGAGTTTTCTCACTATCTCATTTGAAAATTGGGTTCTTTTTGTAGAGTGACTGAAAAATGTGGCAAGTACGGCAATGGTCTTGAAACAGCTTGTACATTCATTATGAATTTTGCTGACTGAGATAGAACAAGATTTAACTTATGAGTATAGCAGTGAGTTAATAAAGATTCTGGTGCTACAAGTTTCTTAACACAGCCATATTTATCTAAATTATTAAATATACACTCAGTTACACCTCCAACAGTTCTGTCCTTAGGAATGTCAAATACTAAAAAGACTTTTTTTGATGGTAACTTGAATCTACTTCAAACTAGTTTTGATATTTTACATTCTTTATAGTAAATATTGTGGACTTAGAGAATATTTTACTAAATATTTTCCAGTATATTCTACAACTGTTAATAAAATATTTGACTTTACAATAACTAATCATAATTTAGGAAACATTCTGTTGATTTTCAACATCTTGCCTTTTGAAGTATTCGAAACTTAACTCGAATTAATAATGGTATCTGGAAGTCTATGATTGTTGGTTGATATCGTATAGCGATGTGTAGATTTATAATTTAGGTAAATAGATAACCAGGAAAATAAAATAAGATTCTTTTATTGATTATGAGGAAGTAAAAATTCATTAACAAGAAACGATTATTTATTATATAATAACAAATAATAAATCGGAAAATCGTTCTCGAACATAAACCTAGTTAACATCAAGCAAGTGATCGACCATTGATCTGAAAAGATAATAAATTATTGGAAATCTTAAATAATAATTCAAGAAACAAAACGCAATTTCTGAACTCAGTAATAAATTGAAACAAAAGGAATAATATTGTTGTAGCTGTTCCCTACTAAACAATTGCTAAATTTGATAGCTACGACAATGTCGCACGAGCCCTTCTCAATGGAAGAGTTCAGAAGAGCAGTATTCATTGTAATAGAGATAGTATAGAGAGTGATGCAACAATTCGATGAGCAGAGAGACTGGAGAGAATTAGTGAAAGTGGGAGAGTTGATAAGACGAAAAGCCCTAGACTGCACCATGTCAGGGAAAGCTGTATGAGTGGAACTTCTTCATATGTGTGAGATGCACTCCATACAGGGGTGAACACCCCTATAAAGGAAAAGCAACTGGAGTGGGTTGAAAATTTTTTGAAGGTGCCACAGAACACCCAACATCTTAGAAACTTGTTTAGGAAGAGAAGTAATGTGATCCTTCTAAAAATGATCATGAGAGAAAGAAACACCGAGAACATTAAATAACAGATGAAGGTTTGAGTTGTTTGTCTTTGAAGAAGATGTCTTAGTTGTGTGGAAAGTTGAGTAGAGAGATAGAGGAACAAAGTTTTTGAAGCATTAAAAACAACCATGTTTTCTCTGCCTCAATTGGAAATACGAGAAAGATCAGAGGGTAGTTGCTCCAAGTCCACCATTCTAGCCCCAATTAACTATTACTGGGAGGGACATCTTTCAAACTGAAAGAAGTCAAGAAGAGTGGAGTCATCCGTATAGGAGTGCATAGGTGATGAAGTAATAGAGAGAAGGTCATTAATGAAAAGTAGAAGTGTTGAGGATAGAACAGAACCTTTAGGAACACAACTATTAATAAATTTAAAGAATGGACATTGTCCGTCTACAACAGCAGCTATAGAACGACCATAAAAAAAAATTTGTGAGAAGGTTAGTTTCTGAAAGAGGGAAATTTAGAGATCAAAGCTTTATTCCAGACTCTTTCGAAAGCTTCCTCACAGGAAATGATTCAGCAAATATATATATATATATATATATATATATATATATATATATATATATATATATATATATATATATATATATATATATATATATATATATATATATATATATATATATATATAGTGATGGCATCCGCATCCGCGGAGCATCCTCATCAAAATTAACATACGCAACCGCATTTTCGAAAATTTAACATCCACATCCGCACTTTCGAAAATTCAACATCCGCATCCGCTCTTTCGAAAATTCAATATCCGCATCTGAACTTCTCCAAAATTCGACATTCGCATCAGCAAATTAGAAAATATGACATCCGATCCATCACTAATATATATATATATATATATATATATATATATATATATATATATATATATATATATATATATATATATATATATATATATATATATATATATATATATATATATATATATATTTATTTTTTTTTTTTTTTTCTAAAGATGTTTTTTCTGCTCCCTCAAAACTTAACACTAGGAAGGCGTACGGTCCTGATGGTATTCTTCCTGTGGTTCTCAAAACTTATGCTTCAGAGCTTGCACCCTTCCTTGGTAAACTATTTCGTCTATGTCTTTCTACTTCAACCCTCCCTTCTTACTGGAAACGTGCGCTCATTCATCCTGTGCCGAAAAAGGGAGACCCCTCTCAACCCTCTAACTATCGTCTCAAATTTCTTCAACCTCCTCTATTTCCAAAGTTTTCGAATATATCCTTAACAGGAATATTTGGAAGCATCTCAATTCGCCAGTATGGCTTTTGTAAGAAACGCTCTACTGGTGATTTTCTTTCCCTTCTTTCTGACTCTTGTTTCTCCGCTCTTCGTCATTTCGGTGAATTTATTGCTATCGCGCTGGACTTATCGAAAGCTTTCGGTAGAGTCTGTGGCAAAGCTTTGATTTCCAAACTTTCTAATCCCCAACCCTTTTTTTACTTTTCATTAATAACCTTCTCTCTCTTACTTCATTTCCTATCCACTCCTATGCCCATGATTCCACCTTTTATTATCTTTTTAATTTGAAAGGCAGCTCTCCCAACTGCAGTTAATAGAAGCAAGGGAGGTAGCCTTGCGGCAACTGACCCCTGATCTATCTCGCATTTCAAATTGGTACAGAGAAAATATTTTTGTTTTCAATGCCACCAAAACTCAATTCCTCCGTCTCTCTGCTCGACACAATCTTCCACACAACAATATATCTTCTTCAAAATCACACAACTCAAACATTCATCTGTCCTTAATATTCTTGGTGTTTGTTTTACTGTGATCTTTCTTGGAAAGATTACGTTACTTCTCTTCCTAAACAAGCTTCTAAGAGGCTAGGTTTTTTGAGTAGCCTTCAGAATTTCTTCACACCACCACAGTTGCTTGCTCTGTATATGAATGTTGTTTACCCATGTATGGGAAACATATCACACATCTGTGGTGGTTCCACACATAGATATATTCTCGAAAAGGTGGAGTCTAGGGCTTTTCATATTATAAAGACTGATTCGGAAATAAGGTATGAAACGTTCACATTGTATTAAACAAGGATGTGGAAACGCTTGGTATTAACCTTTTTAATTACATTAAGGTTCTTCAGGAAAGAAGCTAACTCAACTTTATATATATATATATATATATATATATATATATATATATATATATATATATATATATATATATATATATATATATATATATATATATATATATATATATATATATATAGTGATGGATCGGATGTCATATTTTCCAATTTGCGGATGCGGATGCGGATGTTGAATTTTGGAGAAGTGCGGATGCGGATGCGGATGTTGAATTTTCGAAAGTGCGGATGCGGATGTTGAATTTTCGAAAGTGCGGATGCGGATGTTGAATTTTCGAAAAGTTCGGATGCGGATGCGGATGCGGATGTTAATTTTAATGAGGATGCGGATGTTAATTTTGATGAGGATGCGGATGCGGATGTTAATATATATATATATATATATATATATATATATATATATATATATATATATATATATATATATATATATATATATATATATATATATATATATATATATATATATATATATATATATATATATATATATATATATATATATATATTTCACTATCACCTTTCCCACTTTCGTGAGGTGGTGCCCGCCACAATTCCCTTACAAACATAACTATTCTTACCTTTCAACGCTTTCACCACCTCGTCGTCTATGTTTCACACACATACAATACAGAAGGTGAACACATACATTCAAACATTCTTATCTTTATTTCTTTCGAAATTTTTCCTTTCATCCATACATTTCTTAGGCCCCCCAATACTTTCATTCCTTCTACCACTCTGTTCTTTATTCCTTTTTCCGTCCCACCCTTACCTTCCACCCAACATTACTAGATATTTGAATTCATTCACCTAATACAAACCAATTCCTCCCTCCACATTTCCTCATCCCCACCTCCAAACCTCATAACTTTATTCTTCGCTGGATTGAATTTCAATCTCGTGTTTGCACATTTCCCTTCAAACTCTCTCACAAGTATTCTCATTTTTCTCCAGATTTTGCCACCAACACATGCCGCATCATCTGCAAAAAGTAAAACATTCACTTCACATTCACCCTCCATATTTCTCAACGTAATACTCTTCCCTTCTCTCTCTATTTTTTTAAGTAAACCATTCATCAATAGATTAAATAACATGGAGATAGTACAAACCCCTGTCTCAATCCCACTCCTATGCTAAACCAATCCGATAGTTCTCTCTTCACCCTCACTCTTGATCTACAATTCGCATATATATATATATATATATATATATATATATATATATATATATATATATATATATATATATATATATATATATATATATATATATATATATATATATATATATATATATTAGTGATGGATCGGATGTCATATTTTCTAATTTGCGGATGCGGATGCGGATGTATGAATTTTTGAAAGTGCGGATGCGGATGTTGAATTTTCGAAAGTGCGGATGCGGATGCGAATTTTCGAAAATGCGGATGCGGATGTTGATTTTGCGGATATATATGCGGATATATATATATATATATATATATATATATATATATATATATATATATATATATATATATATATATATATATAAATATAAATATAAATATATATATATGTTTCCTCCGGTGGGCAAAGGCCAGAGGCCTACCAAATTCCACCGGAGTTGGGAAAGATCTATTATCATGGTCGATGGTGGCCGATGTGTCCAGATACACTGCGTTTGAAAGTATGCAAGTCAAAGGAAGTTGGGAAAACAGATGAAGGGAGTGTGTTCCAGACTTTACCAGTAGAGTATATGTTGTAGCGGAAATTACGTTAACTACAATTTAAAATAAATTGGGACTCTCTCCAAGAAAATGAAGGGAAAATGAAAATCCAAACACTCTAAAATCCTATAGTTTATTACAAAACTTACTTTGAAAATAGACAAAAAATTATCATAAATAAAGAAACAATAGACAAATTTCCGTTTTACCACAATATTATATAAAGTATACAAAATAAGTAATTGTTTACAAAAAATAAAAACAATGAAAAAATAACGCGGTGCGCAAAATATACTATTAACAATACGAAAAAAAATCAAAACAAATATGGTTTACTTTATTAATTTTACAATTTTTCTTCACTACCCTGTCCGGGAGTTGTAATACCATCAATAACTACAATCGTATAAATAACAATCAACAAAACTTTGTTTTCAATATTATCCTAAATCCTTTTCTTATATAAACTTGTACATTCAAAAAACTTTCCTGATTACCATACTACAATATTTGTACATGGATTAATATCATACACAGGACTCTTTAACTTTAAGGGTCTTCTTTAATTATCCAATCTCTTTGAAAATAACCAGGTATTCTGCAGGAATATCAATCCAATTCACAAGTCTTGGCTCAAGAAAAAAAAACACCAAAAAAAAAAAAAAAAACTGGAAATAAAAAAAACATTTATCAAACACTCAGACATACAAAATAATAAAATAAAGGGTAAACAAAATGTTGAAAACATTATTCTTTTTTACAAAATTTCCATCAATTTTAAAATAAATCATAACTTTCAATACCTGGACAAGTTCAAATGTCCAGTTTTTTTTTCTTTTCTTTTCAGCAGCTTTTAGCGACAAGCACTGAGCACCTCAACCTTAGGAATACCATGCAAAACACTCCTTACTGGAGATTTGTAAAAGCCAAGGAACTGCAAAGATAGTATAGACCCACTATCAAGCACAGAATAAAGAAATAATAACAATAATAATAGTTGCAAAAGCAAAAGCAAATAATAAGCAACAAAAATAAATACTTTAAAGTAAATAACCCATTCTTTTTCTTTCATATTACCTGAAACTCCAAGAATCCACTTATAGGTCAGAATACCACTCCAAAATCTTAATGCTAACGAACTGCGTGTAACAGATGCTCAAAAATCAAAATTCACAATCAAAATATTAAATAATTCCTAAAGAAAATAACAATTAAATACCAAAACTTAAACATGACGATTAACAAAAATAAATAAAACAATAACAATCAATCTTTAATAAGAAAAATGGATGACACCCTACTATTTAAACAGAAAAGACAGAACAGAAGGTAATAAAACTGAAGAATAGAACGAAAGATAGCTGTGTACAAATGTGTCATATATCATCCATCATTCTCACTCAACAAAACATATATACTTAAAATAAAATGAGACAAAAGATATACCTTACCTAAACTTACCACAATTTAATACTGAGCATAGCGGTTAAGTCTGGGGTTGGAGAGTTGGACAGAGAAAGGATGAGAATATGTAGAAAGGCGTGTCGCACGAGCTCTTCTCAATGAAGGAGGTATGCGACGAGAGAGTTCCGAAGAGCAGCGTCCGTTGTAATAGCGATGGTAAAGAGAGAGTGACGCAACAATTCGACGGGCAGAAAGAGATTGAAGAGAGTTAGTAAGAGCAGGAGAGTTGATGAGACGAAATGCCCTTGACTCCACCTTCTCTAGGAGAGCTGTATGTGTGGAACCACCCCAGATGTGCGAAGCATACTCCATACAGGAGCGAACAACACCCCTATACAGAGCAAGCAACTGGGGTGGCGTGAAGTAATTCTTAAGGCGCCTCAGAACACCCAACCTCTTAGAAGCCTGATTAGAGAGAGAAGTAATTTGATCTTTCCAAGAAAGATCATGAGAAAAAGAAACACCAAGAATATTAAGAACAGATGAAGACTTGAGTTGTGTGTTTTCGAAGAAGATATCATAGTTGTGTGAAGATTATGTCGAGTGGAGAGATGAAGGAATTGAGTTTTTGAGGCATTGAAAACAACCATGTTTTTTCTGCCCTAATTTGAAATACGAGAAAGTTCAGAGGTTAGTTGCTCCAAGGGTACCCTTCTTGAGTCTATCAACTGCTGTTGGGTGGGACGTTTTTCAAACTGGAAAGAATAATGAAGGGTGGAATCATCAGCATAGGAGTGGATAGGAGATGAGGTGATAGAGAGAAGGTCATTAATGAAAAGTAGAAAAAGTGTAGGTGATAGGACAGAACCTTGAGGAACACCACTGTTAATAGATTTAAAGGATGAACGGTGGCCGTCTACAACAGCTGCTATAGAACAACCAGAAAGGAAATTAGAGAGAAGATCACAGAGAGAAGGATATATACCGAAAGAGGGAAGTTTAGAAATCAAAGCTTTGTGCCAGACTCAATCGAAGGCTTTCGATTTGTCCATCGCGACAGCAAAAGATTCACCGAAATGCCGAATAGCGGAAGACCAAGAGTCAGAGAGAAGGGAAAGAAGATTACCCGTAGAACGTTTCTTACGAAAGCCATACTGGCGATCAGAGATAAGATTAGAAGAATTTAGATGTTTTCAAATCTTCCTGTTAAGGATAGATTCGAAAACTTTAGAGAGAACGGAGGTCAAAGAAATAGGACGGTAGTTGGAGGGTTAAGAGGGATCCCCCTTCTTCGGCACAGGTTGAATGAGCGCACGTTTCCAGCAAGAAGAGAATGTTGAAGTAGAGAAACAAGGGCGAAATAGTTTACCGAGGCAGGGTGCAAGCTCGGAAGCACAAGTTTTCAGAACCACTGGAGGAATATCATCAGGAATATATATATATATATATATATATATATATATATATATATATATATATATATATATATATATATATATATATATATATATATATATATAGCGAATTGAAGATCAAGAGTGAGAGTTAAGAGGAAACTATCGGATTGATTTAGCATAGGAGTGGGATTGAGACAGGGGTGTGTAATGTCTCAATGTTATTTAATCTATTGATGGATGGTGTAGTTAGAAAAATAGAGAGAGAAGGGAAGGGTATTATGTTGAGAAATATGGAGGGTGAATGAGAAGTTAATGTTTTATTTTTTGCAGATGATGCGGTGTTGGTGGCAGAACCTGGAGAAAAGTTGAGAATACTTTTCAGAGAGTTTGAAGGGAAATGTGCAAACACGAGATTGAAAGTCAATCCAGCGAAGAGTAAAGTTATGAGGATTGGAAGTGGGGATGAGGAGATGTCGAGGGAGGAATGGGGATGTAGAAGTGTGATGATGGAAACTTGAGGAGGTGGATGAATTCAAATATCTATCAATGTTGGGTGGGAGGTAAAGGTATGACGGAAAAAGACATAAAGAATATAGTGTTAGAGAGAATGAAAGTGTTAGGGGGCTTAAGTATGGAAGAAAGGAAAAATTTCGAAAGAAATAAAGATAAGAATGTTTTAGTGTATGTGTTTACCTTTTGTATTGTATGGGTGTGAAACATGGATGAAAAGTGCTCGGGCGAGAAAAAGTTTCAATGTCTTTGAGATGAAAGGTTTGAGAGCAATATATAAATCGAGAAGATTGATAGGATAAGGAATGAAAGATTAAGGGAGATGTATAAATGGAAGAAGGGTGTAATTGATAGAGAGGAGGAGGGTGTGCTAAAATGGTTTGGACTTACGTGTAGAATGAATGAGGACAGAATGGTGGGCAAGGTACTTAGATCCGATGTGGATAGGAATAGGGGCAAGGGAAGGCCGAAGTGGAGATGGATGGATGGAGTGAGAGAGCTTTTGATGGAAGTAATTTGAGTTTAGAAGAGGGTAGAAGATTTGTGGAGACAGAGAGAGATGGAGGGCTATGGTAAAAGGGGTTGAAAGGTAAGAATAGGTATGTTTGCAAGCGAATTGTGGTTAGCACCATCCCACGAAAGTGGGATAGGTGATAATGAAATATATATATATATATATATATATATATATATATATATATATATATATATATATATATATATATATATATATATATATATATATATATATATATATATATATATATATATATAATGATTCGGCTGCCGTCGAGAGAGGATGTGCTTGGAAGCAGATGGGAAGAAGAAAAGTTGGAAACATCACAAGAGAGTCAGAAGTGAAGAGAAGAGAGGAGAGAAGAAAAGAGAAGAGAAGAGTAGAGAAGGCTTTTGGATCTGGAGCTTCAAGATCTTCTCCCTGAAGTTGCATTTTGTTTGTGTAATTATTGAAGAACGACACTGACCATAGGTAAAAAGGAAAAATTTAATATTTCCTTATAATATTTCAGTATTTTTTTTAATAGTAAATTAAAAGAAATTCAATAAAAAAATTTGTGAAGCAACATATCGTAGTTAGAAAATGCAAAGTACTTTCGACAATTAATGGAAAATTAAATATTAAAAGAAGAAAAAGGGAAAAAAGAATTTAGTTAGACGTAAACTCTGGTCAATAATGAATGATAATTTCGTCGCAGTCGAGTCAAATGAAGAATAGTTCTTCACATGGTTTTAAAGGCTGGGAACCTTTTCAACTCGGATTTCTTCCCATGTACGATTCGACACTACCCTGCATCATGCGGGATAAGATGCATTGTATGAAATATATATATATATATATATATATATATATATATATATATATATATATATATATATATATATATATATATATATATATATATATATATATATATATATATATATATATATATATATATATATATATATATATATATATAATTAATATCGCATCGCATTTAACATCCGCATCCTCATCAAAATTAACATCATCCGCATTCGAACTTTCGAAAATTCAACATCCGCATCAGCACTTCTCCAAAATTCGACATCCGCATCCGCAAATTACAAAATTTGACATCCGATCCATCACTAATATATATATATATATATATATATATATATATATATATATATATATATATATATATATATATATATATATATATATATATATATATATATATATATATATATATATATATATATATATATATATATATATATATATATATATATATATATATATATATATATATATATATATATATATATATATATATATATATATATATATATATATATATATATATATATATATATATATATATAGCTCCTGGGGTAAGTGTCCAAACTTCCTATATAGAAGTTAAAAATAAGATTTTTTTTTTCATATTATGCTCGGAAACGCTTTGTTTAAGAGGTATCAAACTCTTAATTTAGACATCAAAGCAATGAAATATAGTTCTGGTAAGACATGGTGAGTGAAAAAGCTTTACATTGATTATTCTTATTTACAAATAATCTCGTGTAATTCTAGTGAATTTTTTAATATATATATATATATATATATATATATATATATATATATATATATATATATATATATATATATATATATATATATATATATATATATATATATATATATATATATATGAGAACTGGCCAACCCCGACCCCGGCGAAAAATCGGGGAAAACCTGGGTTGCCGGCCGGGGTTAAAATGGCCAATTATACCTAAAAAAAAATTTTTTTTTAAAATTTTCAGCCGATTCTGCTGAAACTTTCAGTGCATATAGATTTTTTACCGGTGAGAAAGTCCATTTCTAGCGTTTTTCGGAGTCTATTACGATTAAAAGTTTTTTTTTTTTGTGGAAATTTTACTCTTTTTCAATAGAATAGTTGTGCCAAACCACTTTTTAGAATGAGCTGAAAGTTGAACTATTTATTCAAAATTATATGGGCTACAAAAGCCTCTAATAGACTTTTGTTCCCAGAGTTATAGAAAAAATGTTATAAGCCAACTATAGAAAAAAAAATTTTTTTGAACTAAAAAAATCCACCTTATAAGACAAAATCGTTTTTTAAAAAATACAACTATAATATTTCCTATTTTTGGTGTGTATACAAATTCCTCTATGTACTTTATTCGATGAGATTCGTTGGTTTTGATATATAGCCTTCAAAAAGTTCCATTTTTGGCCAAATTTCAAAAATTCCCAAAGTTTGAGAGGCTACATCTCGCTTCAAACAAAGGGCATTTAAAAATGCACTAAATAAAAATTGTTGCCCTGACCCTCTTCTAAACAATATTCACAAATAAAAAAAATAGTAGGTAGGTTTTTTTTTTTAAAATAATTTTTTCCTCCAGAAGGGTACGATTTTTGCAAATTTTTTTTCAAGTGCTTATAACTTTTTTCTCGACGTGATATCAAAAATCTATTCCCACCAATGCAAGAAATTGGGGCAAAGGTATTCAGTTAAATTTTCAGCTCATGTGGACCAGTGGTTTGATCTAATTATTCATTTTTTTCAACTTTGGGTCCAACTAAGTTTCAAACCGTTATAGACTCAAAAAAATGCTCGAAATCAACTCAGAACTTCGTGAAAAAATTCACATACTTTGAAAATTTCAGCTCAATCATTCAAATAATAACAAAAAATTTCAAACAAAATATAAGAAAATTAATACTTTTTTCTTTTCTGTTTCTTTTGACCGCTCCTTTTCTGCTAGTGAATGTTCATCTTTGTGTTTTGATTTTAGATACTCCAAAAAGATTTGGTTGAATTTTTTTTTACTTGTGGCACCCGGAGGTTCTCTTCTAATTTTCTGACTGCAGATGTTACATTTAGCTATTTCGAGCCTATCCTGAAACATTGTAAAGTATTCAAATACTGCAGAAGCTGATCTTTTAGCCATATTGACTGAAAGTATAAACAAAATGATAATTTTTAAATAATGCAGCTAAATGATACAAGTTTGATACATAGCAATAAAATAACAATGATATGTATAAATACAGGTTAAATTGATAATTTTATATCTTACATTTTTTCAAACTTTACCTTTGGGTCTTACCTAGGTAAACGTGTTAAAAATCACTATTAAAAAAAAAATAATTTTTTTTTTTTAATTTTTGTACTTTTTTTTATTTTTTTTTTTTTTTTTTTTTTTTTTTTTTTTTTTTTTTTTTTTTTTTTAGAGAAAATGCATATAATCATTAATTTAAGTGAATGTTGCCTATTCTACTCCTTCCTTACAATTAAATAAACCTTATATCTAATTTTCCTAACCTAAAATTTCAGTGCTTTTGACCTCTTTACAAATTTTAGGAAACCCCGGCCATAACCCCGGCCCCGGCCAAATTTGGGTGTCATCGGCCCAGCCAAATTCCAGCCTCGGTCGGTCCCTATATATATATATATATATATATATATATATATATATATATATATATATATATATATATATATATATATATATATATATATATATATATATATATATATATATATATATATATATATAAGTTTGATGAACTCATTCTCTGGAACCGATACATGTCAGAATACTCAGAAGTGAAATCGTGGACGAACAACATTGTGCATAGGTTATTCATAACAACCATAGTAAAATAGTTAATTAGAAAGATAGTTTCTGAGCTTTACACCTTCCGAAGAAACAGGTTAAGAAAACAAAACTGAGATTTGATTTGTCATGTTAGCCTAGTAATAGCAAGTACTCGCTCTCAGATTTTGTGTCGTCATATTTATTTGACACTTGTAGAATGTGAAATAATGCCTCATACATAGGCAATGATTACGTGGATATAGTTTGTTTATTGATTTTGTGAAGGAAACACTAATGCCACATGGTAATATGCAGCGAGATTTCCCAACAGAAGACTGCCAAACAAAAAGACATGTACATCAATATTTCAAAGGTTATGTGAAACTGGTTCATATAGTATGATTTCACTCAGTAATGGAGTATTTGCTCCATTTCAAAATGAACGACAAACGAACACCATACTGCGACATTTCGATCAAACTCCCTCAACAAGTATACGAAATGGTTGTCATGAACTGGGAATTCTGTCAGCGGTTGTTTGGAAGACACTTACAGCAGATGGGCGTCATCCATACCATTATCAACATGTAAAGAATTTATTACCAAATGATAGTGTATGCAGAAGAACATCTTGTGAATGGTTTTCAAATGATGCTCAAACCTATGAGCACTTTACACAAAGAATCCTATGTGCAGATGAATCAATCTTTCAAGATATTTTTAACCAAAGAAATAGTCATGTATGGACTATTGAAATAAGCATGCAATTTACTAGCATAACTTGCAGCACGATGTTCAATGCCACGTGCGGCTGAGGATATGAAACAGTGCCTTAATTGGTTCTCACTTTCTCCCAAATCGTTTGAACGCTGGAAACTTTCTCAATTTCTTGAATTGACTTCAACGATCTGTCAGGCAATATTCCTTTACTCTTAAGGTTGAATTCATGGTTTCAATTAAATGGTTGTATTTATGGCGGTGAGACTCGACAATGGCTTAATCTTCATTTTGCAGGATGATGCATTTGCCATTGTGGACCTATGTTGTTGCAAGCGCGTTCACCTGACATAGCATCATTAGATTTCTTTGCTTGGAGTACTTGGAAACACTGTATGGAATACCTGTTGATGATCTTCAAACTTTACTGGCAATACATCAAGCCTGCAGAGAAATAGCATATGTAGACCAGCTACAAGCTATGTCATTGAGAGATGCAATGCTTGTCTCCAGTGTAAGAGAATCAGTTTGAACAATACATATAACTTCTATGAATATATCACCCTTTTTCTCTAATACTTGTACTACTACTACTACTACTACTACTACTACTAATAATAATAATAATAATGATAATCAGAATAATATATTAAAGATTTTATTAGGACATATTGTGCAGTTTTATGTACACTATTCTTCCAGTTAGAACACTACATATTATGAGTAATAAAATTTGCATTCATTACTAGTTTTTGCTTATCCTGTCGTTTCACAAAGTGTGAAGTTCAGAAACAACAATCTTCCGAATGAATTATTTTACTACAGTACGATACGAAAAACCTAATATATGCACAGTGTCGTTCGCCCATGCTTTCACTTCTGAGTACACTAACATGTATCAGTTCCAGAGAAAGAGTAAATTATCATTTATATATATTTATTAGAACAATAGTCCAGAATTACACTAGCAAATTTGTAAAACAAATAATAACAATTAATGTAATAATGCTTTTTCATTCACCATGTCTCTCATCGGAACTAAATTACATTGCTTTGATTCTAACTCCAGAGTTCGATATCTCTAAATGAAGAATTTGCCAGCATAACGTAATATGAATATTTTTTAGTTTTACCATTTAGTCCAAATACGAAATTTAGACACCCCGGGAACACCATATATATATATATATATATATATATATATATATATATATATATATATATATATATATATATATATATATATATATATATATATATATATATATATGTATATATATATAGTTCTTTTTTTTGTATAGATCTACAAAAATGAATATTTAAAAAAAAAGAAAAAAACATAAATAAAGAAATTTGTAATCAAGTTTTATACAGTTTGCTAATATTAATGAGACATTTTCTTTTGTTCAGTAAATTGTGGATGTTAATTTTCTTATGTATTTCTCTGTGTTTTTTTAATTTTTTCACAAATTAACTTCATAATTAGCAAATTTAATTAATTTTTGCAGCCAAATGGGGGATCACTTGTCTTCGAAATTCCTGAAACCAAGGGTCTAGATTCATTAATGAATTTTACTTCCGTTTCAGAAGGAGGTAAGTGTTTTATATATATATATATATATAATATATATATATATATATATATATATATATATATATATATATATATATATATATATATATATATATATATATATATATATATATATATGCACCGGTCACATTCTCTGTTTCTTGTGCAAAAGATTTAGATATCCTCATATAAAAGCACTTGAAAATGCATGAATAGCTAATGTTAGTAAAAAATACAGCTCGTACCAGCTCAATGGATGAAAATAATTGTTTTTTTCATTTTTAATATGAAATATTTGTCTAGTATTTGAAATATGCTAACTTGAAAATTCGGGAATAAGGATTGTTGATTATGATTGGTTAGGTTGTTTAGAATGTTACTTAGGATAAAACACCATAGAAACATTAAGGTATAAATGTGTCAGTCGATAAGTGTGTTTTTGTATTTTTAATATATTAGTAAGAACATCATTGTATCATAAAAGTTGTGTTGAAAGCTAAATATAAGGTAAAATATCGTTTATTAAATATATAAGTTTAAGTAAAATTATGAAAGTTATAGTTATACAGTTAATATGAAAATCTTTGTTAAGTGTGAAAAGCCTAAATATAAGGATGTCATTTTCTGTATAGGAAATAACCCTATGAATAATTTAGAAAGCATGAAAATGTGTATGGACATCTATGTTTTCATTAATTGCTTGTGTTCTCTGAACATACTTTACGTTGGTATGTGTGTATGCATCATGTTATATCAGATGTTTGATGAAATAAAAGAAGTAAAATTAAATATTTTAAATGAAAAATGTTAATAAAATAAATATTTCGAAGTTCTAAACAGTGTAAGATAGTTTGTAAAAGAGTCAGACGTTAAGAAAATAGACGAAGTGTGGTAGATATAAAAGTTTATACGATATAGTTATATTGAATGTTGTTACCATTCGCAAGTCAATGAATAAGTTATTAGTTTGCTTAACCTCGATATTGATGATGATGTGTGTATGTTGACTAGAATTGTTAAATTTGAGAATTCCTATGTTTGATGTTGGCCGAAGCTTTAGTATGAATACTTATATTGTCGATATTTTGGCTTCTGAAGCAAGTTAGTTTATGAAGACTCATAAGAGAGTAGATGAAGTGTGAAAATGCAAAGTTTTTACGAGTTAGGTATATTGATAGAATTTGGTATTCTTATGTTTGATATTGATAGAAAACCTTAGTATGGATGTTTGCATTGCCTGAGTAAAGGTATGCTAAATAAAAGGAAATGTATATATGGTAGATAAGTTACGACAAGTGTTGGTGTGGATTCGGTCTTTATCACGCGAAATCACTCAAATATTCCGGGAACGCAGGATAAAAAGTAATTAGCTTATGAAGAAATATGGAGTTTACCATATTTCGGTGCTAAGTATGTCGGTTCTTGATTTGGATCGAATGTAATGGGATCTAATATATAAGTTCATTTGGGCTGAAAATTAATGATAATAATATGAAGAAGTTATTGCACATTTTGGTACGGCTGCTGTCTGAAACCATAGTATGAATGCATGTGTTGTTAATGTTTTGGCCTCTGAAGCAGGTTAGTTTATGAAGACTCTCAAGAAAATAGAGATGAAGTGTGAAAATACAAAGTTTTTACGGGTTAGTTATATTGAATGTTTGCATCATTCGAAAGTAAATGTGTAAGTTATTAGTCTGCATAGCCTCGTTATTGAAAATGCTGCATATATGTTAACTAGATGTGAAAAATCGGGTATTCTTATGTTAACTAGATTTGGGAAATTTGGGTATTCTTATGTTTGACGCTGTTAGAAATCTTAGTATGACTTTTGTATTGTCCATGTAAAAGTATACTCAATGCATGAAATGTATATATGGAGGCTGAGTTACGATGAGTGCTGGTGTGGATTCGGTTTTTATCTTGAGCTCTTCACAATATTCTGTAAAAGCATGCTAAAGGGGATTTAGCATATTAAAAAAATATTGAGTTTACCATCTTTCGGTGTTAAGTATGTCGGCTCTTGATTTGGATCGTGTGTGTTTGGGTTTAATATATGAGTTCATATGGGTGAAAATTAATAATAATAATAAAATGAAGGAAAATATATTACATGTGTTGTTGGTAAGGATTCGGTTTTTCTCGGGAGAGATAAGTAGAATATGCGGGGAAAATGGAATAAAGGAGATTTAACATGTACTGATTATGGAGTTTACTATCTTTCGGTGATATGCATGTCGGCTCTTGATATGGGCCAGCCGTAATGAGCTTTAATAATGCAAAGTTTTTACGAAATAGTTATATTGAATATTGGTATCATTCGAAAGTAAATGAATAAGTTATTAGTTTGCTTAACTTCGATATTGATAACGTTACATGTATATCGACTAGGATTGCTAAGTTCGCGATTTCCTATGTTCGATGCTATCTAAAACCTTAGTATGAATGTTTGTGTTGTTGATATATTGGCAACTTAAGCAAGATAGAGTATAAAAACCTTAAGAAAATAGCTGCAGTGTGAAAATATAAAGTTTTTACGAGTTAGTTATATTGAATATTGGGGCCAATCGAAGGTAAATGAATAAGTTATTAGTTTTCCTACCCTCGATATTGGTGTATTTTGGTATTCTTATGTTTGATTCTGTTAGAAATCTTAGTATGACTGTTTGTATTATCCTTGTAAAAGTATGCTCAATGAATGAAATGTATATACGGTTTCTGAGTTACGATGCGTACTGTTGAGGATTCTGTCTTTATCATGAGATCGGCAAAATATTCAGTAAAAACATGTTAAAGGGAATTTAACATATAAAGAAACATGGAGTTTACCATCTTTCGGGGCTAAGTATGTCGGCTCTTGATTTGGATTGCTTGATGGGTCTAATATATAAGTTCATTCGGGTAAAAATTAATAATAATAAAAAGGAGAAGTTATGACGCATGTTGGTAAGGGTACAGTCCGAAACCTTGGGATAAATGTTTGTTAATATATTGGCTTCTAAAGCATGTTTGTGTAAGTTAGTTTATAAAGAATAGCAAGAATATAGATGAAGTGTGAAAATACATAATTTTTACGAGCTAGTTATATCAAATGTTGGTATCATTCAAAAGTAAATGCATAAGTTATTAGGCTGTATAACCTCGATATTGATAATGCTGTATGTATGTTACCTAGATTTGAAAATTGGATATTCTTATGATAACTATATTAGAGAAATATGGTTATTCTTATGTTTGATGATGTTAGAAGTCTTAGTATGAGTGTTTGTATTGTCCAAGTAAAAGTATGCTCAATAAATGAAATATATATATATATATATAAAGGAGGCGTTACGGCGAGTTCTGTTGAGGAATCGATCTTTATCATGAGAAATCTGCTAAATATTCAGGGAAAACAGGATAAATGGTATTTAGCCTATGAAGAAATATGGAGTTTAACATCTTTCGGGGCTAAGTATGTCGGCTCTTGATATGGATAAAGTGTAATGGGATCTAATATATAATATATGGTTGAAAATTAATTATAAAATGAAGGAAAAGTTATGCCGTGTGTTGATACGACTTCGGATCATTTGTCAATGCCTAGAAAAAGGCCTGAAGGTACGGTGGTATTTTCCTGGAAAATTAAAAGGTGCACGAGTAAATGGAATATGTATGTAAGTGATCATTTGGAGTATGGTGATAAACGGTACAAATAATGGGTTTATTATGTTTCCATCTTTCAATGTCAAGAAAAAGGTAAAAAGGTCCAGGTCTAATTTCCTGGAAAGATGAATTTATTAGGATGGGCTTATATTTCCATCGATCAATGTCGAAAAAGGTAAACAGGTTAGCAGAAATTTACCTGGCCTATGTAGAAAGGGATGCTGGGTTATCATTGTGATATGTTTTATGATGATGCCCTCTGAATATGAATAAGGGGCGGAGCTTATCCTTGTTTTGTGCTAATGCCCTATGCTAATTGGTGGAATATAATTAGTATGAACTTTGCTGTCATGAAGCTTAGATGGACTCGGTTGGTCTTTGTGGCATATTGTTGTAAGTAAAAATGTTATAATATTATATTGTAAAATATATATATTACAGGTTATACGATTACATTTGCTTTAAAAGAAATTCGATGTTACATTATGTTCATATCATTTAAGTATATAAATAAATAGTTTTATAGGAATGAGATGTTTTTAAAAATGTTAATTTATAATTTTCATTTAATATTTAATGAAGTTTGTTAAAAATGTTTAATGAAAAAGTTTTTCTTTTTGAAAATTACTTAATTATTTTAAACCTGAAACGCAAATAGATTTTATTAAAATTTAAAAAAATTTTCATGTCAAAATAAACTTATATTTTGTGTATAAATGTGTTCATGTTTGTGTACCTTTTTATTTAGTTGACTGTAAAGTTTAACAGTTTGTGTTTAAATATCTTCAACTGCTGCTAAGATACCTGTTCCTGCAATTTAAATGAGTTTATGGGTGAATATTTATCGTGTATGTGTTTGTGTGTGTGTGTGTATGTGTATGTGTGTGTGTGTCTGACTTTACAAGTTTCAATAGTCTACCTCATGCTGCTAAGTAAGATATCTTAACTTAATACCACTACTGTTACTATTACAAATAATAATAATAATAATAATAAAAATAATAATAATAATAATAATAATAATAATAATAATAATAATAATAATGATTTGTATATGCTCTCAACAATCCGTTGTATAATAATAATAATAATAATAATAATAATAATAATAATAATAATAGTAATAGTAATAATGCTAATAGTAATGATAATAATAATATAAAATAATATATAGTAGGGATGGAGTGAAGTATCGGTATATTTTTAGGTATCGGTATCGGTTAAAAATGACCGATACCGATACCAGATTTTTTTCATCTCTTTGGCTTACATTTTTTGGAATGTTCAATTTCTTTGACTGTAAAGTTTTGAATACCACGAAACATTGTTTTTCTTGATTTTACAAATTTTCAATTAATTAATTACAAATTAACCGTTAATTACATTTTTTTTGGCTTATATTCTATATCTCTGTAACTACAGATCCGATTTTGGTCAAATTAGGACAGTTAACTCTTCGTATAACTTATATCAACTTGTTATTCTTAATTGTTTATTTATTTAATTACTTAATTAATTAATTAAATTATTTAATTTTTAATTAATATTACGTAATATTTTGAAACGTCGTTTCCCGATAATTTTGTTTCCAGAACATTGATATGTTGCTTTCCACTAAAAGTATATTTTTGAAATGCATAAAACTGCTTTTCAATTTATTTTCACGCTATTTACTTCATACCATTTGGTTTATTTTCTTAAATAGTTTATTTTTATTTTAATCCTTAATTAATCCATTAGTAACATATTAAGATGGCAACCAAGGTAAATGATATATATATATATATATATATATATATATATATATATATATATATATATATATATATATATATATATATATATATATATATATATATATATATATATATTAGGGATGGAGTGAGTATCGTATCGGTATCGGCAAGTATCGGCATATTTTCCGATACTGTATCGGTATCGGTATCGGTATCGGTATCGGCAGAATTTTTGAATAAGAGTAAAGTATCGGTATCGGTAGTAGTATCGGCAAATTTCGGGTAATTTTTAGGTATCGGTATCGGTAAAAATTTTGGTATCACTCCATCCCTAATATATATATATATATATATATATATATATATATATATATATATATATATATATATATATATATATATATATATATATATATATATATATATATATATATATATATATATATATATATATATATATATAGGGGGGAACGTAGCGCCGTTCAAAGCGATGAAAGTACCTCCCAATGGGCATAACCCGGGGTGTGACAATATGGTCTAGACCATTCCGTTGCCCTTTGGTTCGTTCCCTTTCGCCTTTTCCCTTCTCAGAGGGTCTCTAATGCACCCTTGCTTCATATTGGAGTGTCTATGCTCCCACTTCTCCTTCCTCCGACTCCCTTCTCATGTTCCAACAAATGTACAAGCGTTTACTCGTACACTGCCTTTCTGAAAAAAAAAAATAGTGAAACTCAAAGCTGCCTCAGAGATGCTTCGGGAGGCGGCATTCAAAGAATGCCCTTCATTCACTCCTCACCTCATCATCACTTGAGAGTTGGCAGCCTCCGATGATGTAGATGGTGCCGCCAGGACCCAGAGTTCGACTTGCCCAGGCGCACGGTGTTCTTTTTTCATTAATTTCTGTAACATTTGCGATCTTTTTCCTAATTCCCCCTTTGTCGAACACCATCTCTCTTCTTCTAAGCCTCATCTCTTTTTCCTAACCGAAACTCAAATGTATGAGTGTTCTGACAGCAAACCTTATTCTGTTACCCCCTACAGTCTCTATCCTCAATTTACAGCCAAAGGCGGATATTGCGCATATGTTCGCAACACTGTTTGTTATTTGCTAATATCTCTAATATGGAGTCTTCTGAATTCTCAACTTTGTGGCCTAAGCTCTCTTGCAATTTTACTATTAAATTTATTTGTTCTATCTATTCATCTCATAATTCTACTGACTATTAAAAAGTATCGGTATCGGTAGTAGTATCGGCAAGTATCGGCATATTTTTAGGTATCGGGTATCAGTATCGGGGAATTTTTAAGTATCGGTATCGGTAAAAATTTTGGTATCGCTCCATCCCTAATATATATATATATATATATATATATATATATATATATATATATATATATATATATATATATATATATATATATATATATATATATATATATATATATATATATATATATATATAAGAACATGTAAATCAAAATCGGGAAATGACTTAACACTTTTGTCTTCCATGTATTGAAGTTTTAAAGAGAAAATTAAAATTAGAAATAATTGTGACAATCTTTAAGAAAATACTTATTTAATAACAGGAAGCTTTAAATACTAAATTTCAAGTTGACAACCGAAGCTTTATATATATATATATATATATATATATATATATATATATATATATATATATATATATATATATATATATATATATATATATATATATATATATATATATATATATATATATATATATATATATAGAGGTGGACCGGATATCCGCATCCGCATCCGCAACTGCGGATATCCGCATCATTTTTCCAATATCCGCATCCGCGGATATCGCAATTGGATATCCGCAACCGCATCCACATCCGCGGATAGTAAAAAATTACGTATCATGCAATCGATAAAAACTTTCAAAGGCAAAACTTTGTATTGAATGCAGAACCTCTTTCTGAGCGCCATACAGGCGACTATCTTGAAACTGTATTTGAAAAGATGCTGACAAAATGGAAGATTTCATTAATTGAAGTGCACTGCGTAGTCAGGGATTCGGGCACAAATATAAAAAAAGCACTTTCTCTGGCAAGAGTGAAAAATGTAGATTGCTTTGCACACCAAACTCAGATAGTAGTTAAAAATTAAATTATGAGTCAAAAATGTGTATCCAATTTAATAACCAAATAAAAAAACGCATTTCAATCACTCCGTTGTAGCCCAAAATGAGCTGAAGAAAATACAAACAAGATTAAATGTTCGTCCACTTTCTGTCATGCAAGGTATTCAAACACGCTGGAATAGTAGTTTGCATATGCTTGAGAGGATGAGCGAAATTAATGAGGCCATTTGCCTTTATGCTTCAAGCAGCACAAAAATAAAACCTCTAACAGATGACGAAAATGATATTTTAAATAATTGTATTAATATCCTTAAGCCTTTTGAAGAATTAACAAATTAACTAAGTCCTTGCATTGAATTAACAAGTTCAGCTGAATCATGTTTGTCAGATGTGATACCACTTGTTTCAACATTGAAAGTTGTGTTAATAAATGTTATTAAGTCTAAGGGAGTTTCAAGGATGACTGAAACAATAATGAAGGAGATGAACGACAGATTTGAAAACCTGGAAAATGATGATGCTTATACAATTGCAACCTTTTTAGATTCTAGGTACAAAACAAAATTTTTTTAAACCACTTGTTTCTCAGAATGTTAAAATCAAATTAGGATGCTTATGCGATGAGATGATAGAAACAGCAAAAATAACTCCTTTCAAGAAAAAGCAAAAGCTCTCAGATACAAAAAAAACAAAATCTGTTAGCTTAAGCATTGCTAAATCAATGAAAGATCTTCTAGCTTCCAGCAGCGATGAAGAATCACAGTCAGAAGTGTCAAAGGATACAATATCGATTATTGAAAATTATCTGAAACTCCCACGTTTGGAGGCAGATAAAGACCAACTGGTTTGGTGGAGAGATAATTGCAAAAGTTTCAATTTTCTTGCTGAGCTGGTAAGGACTTATTTAGCATGTCCTTCAACTAGTGTTGCTAGTGAGCGTCTTTTCAGTGGAGCAGGCCTCATTTACGACGAAAAGCGAATCAAACTTTCAACTGAAAGAGCCAAAAAGCTTTTATTTCTAAAAAATAACTTACCAATTATTAACTTCAAATGGAATATGTGAAACTGTGAAGTGTGAAGGTAATACTGAATTACTGGCTATATATATATATATATATATATATATATATATATATATATATATATATATATATATATATATATATATATATATATATATATATATATATATATATATATATATATATATATATATATATACCTTTTTCCAAATGGGTGGAGGTGTGTGGTGTGTTCAAGAGTTGGGTCCCCGTCCCACACCCTGGTAACATAGATTCTGGATATTATATTTAAAATTCCAAGAATCTATGGCAAAAACTCCTAAAAAATTAAGCTATCCGCATCCGCATCCGCATCTGCGGATATCCGCAATTGAATATCCGCAACCGCATCCGCATCCGCGGATAGTGAAAAATTACTATCCGGTCCACCTCTAATATATATATATATATATATATATATATATATATATATATATATATATATATATATATATATATATATATATATATATATATATATATATATATATATATATATATATATATATATATATATATACCTCCCTATTAGAGATGGAGCGATATCAAAATTTTAACCGATACTAATAATTTTAAACCGCCCTATACCTAGTACCGATACAATACCTGTGAAATTTATCGAAACCGAGTACCGAAAAAAATTATTGTACTGAACTCATGAAATTTTAAAGAAGATTGAAAATATTCAGTGATCACAAAATTTAGTTTTTTTTTGCTATCCGGAATATCTAGTTGTTTTGAAGTCACATTATTTAACAAAGCTATTGATATATATGTGATATATGGTTGTTGCCACTACGACATGCCGACAAGCCTTGCATGGTCTATTTTCTTCATTAATTTGTGCAACATTCGCGGTCATCAATCCAGTTTCCACTTTGTTAAACACCACTTCATTTCTTCTGGACCTCACCTTTTATTATTTACAGAAACTCAGATACTTGAGCAATCTAACAGCAAACCATTTTCTGTTTCCTCTTACTATCTCTATTCTGAATTTTCAGCCAAAGGAAGTTGTTATTCATTTGTGCTCAACGATTTTGTTTGATCTCGTGTCTTTAATATGGAATCTTCTGAATTTTCCACTTTGTGGTTTAAGCTCTTATGTTTATTTATCTCTTAATTCTACTAACTATTCTAAATTCTTTGGCTACCAAAGAATGTAACATAAATATAGCACGTTTTCTCCTCTTCTCCTTTCTCAGCAATCATCATATAAGTTGATTTCTCTGTTCACCACCGCCAATGGATTTTTTTTTTTTAGTTCTCAAGATACAACCAGTGAACGTGCCTTTCATTTTTCCATCCAAACGACCTTGAGCAGTTGTGCAGCTCCCTAATCGCATCTCTGATCGCCTTGGAGATGAATCCAACATTCTAGACTTTTTTTTAAAACTTCTAATCCTTCTCCTTATACTGTCAAGCTCTATCCTCTTCTGAGTTCTTCCAATCATCTTCCCATCTCTGTATCCTTTTCTAATTCAAGTGTTCGGTATAAAAGACCTCCGCCTTTTGCGAGGAAACGTTTGTGACATTCAGGTGCGCAAGCTGGTCGGAATTGCGGTTGTACTTCTTTGATTTCCCATGGAATGATTATCGCTTCCGTGGGAGGAGTCCCTCGGAGTGTGCAGAGCACATTACCCAGGTGATTCTCTGTGACATGGAGACGTACATTCTATTATAATCTTTCCTTTCTATGAAACCTTACAAACCTTGGTTTAACTCCTCTTGTTCTCGTTCTATTTGCCGCAGAGATGTTGGATTCAGAAATTACCATCGTCTTCAAACTTTAGAAACACATGCAATTTTATATTTCATCCCGGAATCGTGCTAAATCTGTTCTTTGTAATACCAAAATCTCATTTCTCAGTGCATAATGTAACAATTTTTCTGGCTCCTCTTCCTTACACTTTCTGGCATTTTGCAAAATATGTGAACTCGCCAGCATGGTTTTCGTGAAAAAACGCTCTACTCGTGATCTTTTCCTTCTCTCTTAATGTTGGTCCTTCATTCTTAGAAATTTCGATAAATCTTTTGCTCTCTCGCTTGGCATATCAAAAGCCTCAAATTAAATGTTGCACAAAGGCTTGATTTTTAAACTCCCCTCTTTTTTGGAATATCCTCTCTGATTTCCTTTTCGGTCGTTCTGTAAAAGCAGTTTTTCTTTAGGGATATGTCCTATCCAACTATTTTTCTATTTTTCATTAAAGACCTTATCTCAATTCTTTAATCACCTATCTACTACTATGCTAATGACTCCACCCTTTATTACTCCTTTAAATTTGAAAGACGGCAGTTAATTGACACTGGAATGGTGGCCTTGGAGCAACTAACCTCTGATCTTTCTCATATTTCAAATTGTAGCAACTAAACTCTTATCTTTCTCATATTTCAAATTGTGTCTGAGAAAACAAGGTCGTTTTCAATGCCTGAAAAAAGCATTTACACAATCTCCTTCTCGACATAATTCTAGTAGGTGAGCATAGACGTGGGGTTTAAAGTAATTGAGATTATATTCGGAAGGAAACGCAGAAGATAGAAGAGAATTCAACAAAACAGAGGTGGCTGGAAAGGAAACACCACAGAGGACAAGCCTGGAGTAGCCTATGTCCACATAAAATATATGTGCAGACAATGTATCCATTGTGCTACGAGGCCGCCGTAAAGGTGTAGGTGTACGAGTGAACAGTTCCCTCGAGCATTTGCCGCTATAATACTTAAAGAAAAGAGAGAAGGCACCAACGTCACGTCGCAAAGATAAAGGGTTAGGTAAATTAGAAAGAGCGGGACAGTTTATAAGTGACAAGGTTGACTCAACTCTATCCCAAACACGGGTGAAACCTGAACCACCTCAGATATGAGAGCAGTACTCCATACAGGGGCGGATGAGACCCGTGTATAATTAAAGTAACTGCGTAGAAGTAAAAAAATTCACGCAGTCTTAATATAACTCTAGCTATTTTGAGGCCGCCATAGCAACCATTGTGATGTGAGATTTCCAAGACATTTTTTTGTTTATGTGAAGGCCAAGAATGTTTGTTGTCAACAGGAGAGACTAGAGAACCATCGATGGAAATAGAAAAGTTTGGAGGTGTCTTTTAGAGGGAGATTTCAAGAAGTTGAGTTTTTAAAGAGTTGAATTTCACAAGGTTGAGACTACTCAACTTGGAAATTCTATTCAGATAAGCAAGAATGGAATCGGAAAGATGAAGGCGAGAAGCAACTCTAGATGCAAAAGAAGTGGCAGATTTGAAATGAGTATAAGGTTGGTTGGTCGAGTCATCTCAAATGAATAGATGGGTTTAGATGAGCAGCTGAGATCATTAAAGAAAAGTAGGAATAGAGTAGGGGACACCGCTATTGATTGTAAAGGAAGGTGCGCTTGGAAAGCATTGACGCATGCCATACCCGGTCAAATGCCTTAGATATATCAAGTGCCACCACACGTCTCCTCATGGTCCCTAAGGGCAGAAGACCATAAATATGTCAGATAGGAAAGTGTATTACCTGTAGACCTCGAACGTTGAACGCCATAGTGATGATCAGAAAGAAATGAATGGGATTCCAGACGTTCTAAGAAATGAGATCTGAAAAGGGTTTCAAAGATCTTAGACAGAATACAAGTGAGAGCTATAGGGCGATAGTTTGAAGGATCAGAGCTGCTACCTTTTTTGGAATAGGTTGAACTAATGCGCTCTTCCAAAGCTGAGGTAAAGTACTAGTATTGAGGCTTCGAGAAAAATGTTGAACGATTGACGAAGGCAACTTAGAAGTATACTCCCTTAAAACTCGGGGAGGAATACGATCCGGGCCGCTTGCCTTCCTAGCGTTCATAGATTTTTAAGTTATGATGTACACAAAATAAATATAAATTGGTCTTCTATTCTTCGTCAACGAATGATACAAAGGAATCACATAGCAACACTTTAAAGAAAGAATTCAAATCAGAGACCCCATTAATAGTTCACTGGGATGGAAAGTTGATGCAGGATATAACATCAAAAGAACATGTTGATAGGTTTCCAGTTCTGGTATCGGGAAGATCACAACACAGTTATTGGATGTACCAAAATTAGAAAGTGGAACCGGAGTCAATTATGGCTAATTCTGTAGTTAAAGAAGTTGAAAAATGAAATCTTACTGAACAAGTCGTTGGAATAGCTTCTGACACAACGGCTTCAAAATACTAGCCACCACAAAGTAGCACGCATATTAATTGAAAATAAGCTATAATAGCAATTTAAAAATAATAGTCAAAAATATTTACTATATCTTCCATGATGGCACCGCGTCTTGGAGCTGATTCTTCAAAGTGTGTTTTCAGAGATTTTTTGTGTTTCTTCTGGTCATGAAATTTTCCTATTCAAGATGTTTCAAGCTATTTGGAAAAATTCCTCATTGGACTACAGTGCACTATACTGGCAAAAATATTACTCGATATTAAAGAGGATATTATAGAATTAGCATTCTATAAGAAGTATAGCGGCTCATATATTTGCGGGGCGATTACCGTGAACTAATTGAGTCAATTATTTTTTTTCTTGGTGGTGTACCTCCTGGTGTCATCCGTTTCCATGCTCCTGGACCAATGCATATGGCTAGATGGATGAGTAAGGTTATATATTCCCTGCAAGTATGGATGTTTCAGAACCATTTTCATTTAACAAAGACTGAAGAGACTGGGCCTCATAGAGTTTGTATATTTACAGTGAAGGTTTATGCAAATATGTAGATAAATACATCTAACATGCTGCAGCTCCTTGGAATGATATTGATTTATTACATACCTTAAATCTTTATGAGAAACTAGATGCAAAGGTAGGAAATGTTTTTTTAAATAAGCTTTTACAACACCTTTGGTATCTTTTGAAAGAATTAATTGCACTTTCATTGTTTAATGCAAAAGTGTCAACAAAAATTAAAAAGAAAATTGTCACTGCGATCATATATGGAGCTGGCGGAAGTGGAGATCCTGAATGCCCACCTCCAAAGAAGGTTTCAATTCCAAGGACATCAATTTCCAATTGCGTGTTACAAGACTTTGAAACACGGAGGACAATTGCTATTTTTAAGAAATTGAACATTGATACAGCATTTTTACACACAGACCCTGAAACATGGCTAGAACGAGATGATTATCAGAAAGAAGTATCCATTATAACATCAATATCAGTTACCAATGATTTTGCAGAGCGAGGTGTCGCAATAACCAAAGAATATAACAAAACATTAACAAAGAATGAAAAGCAACTCCAATTCTTATTCCAAGTAGTAGCAGAACACACAAAACTATTCCCAGATAGTAAGAGGTTAACATTATTGGTGCAAACCAGGCAACATTGAATAGTTAGCAGCTATGAAACCCCCCCATGAGGTTAATACCATGAGCAGTAAATACTCATACTTTGCCGATGATGTGCAATATGTTCTAATTCATCATTTCTTAAAATATTTTAAGCAGTACTTTTACTACTATAGCAACCTATTCAGAAGGTACGAGTAGGACTTAAATTTTTTTTTTTCGCGCATCATAAGCACCACCCTAATATATATATATATATATATATATATATATATATATATATATATATATATATATATATATATATATATATATATATATATATATATATATATATATATATATATATATATATATGCGTGCGTCATAGAGGAAAGCGTTTATGACAAATGATGCGAAAGGTTAGAAAAGCTTTGAATGACTATTGAATTTCATTTATCTTGGAGAAAACGTCAACGCAAAAGATATTTATGATTTAGGGAAGGCCAAAGCTTCTTTCAGCTCTCTATTATTACTTTTTTTAAATAATTTCATTTTTATACTATTTGCAAACCTAATAATATATATATATATATATATATATATATATATATATATATATATATATATATATATATATATATATATATATATATATATATATATATATATATATATATATATATATATATATATATATATATATATATATATTATTCCTGCAGTCGTACATGGGAACACCAAAAAAAAAAAATGGTTAAAAGGAATTCCAGACCCTAGAACCATGCTAAGAACTATTCTTCATGATCCAACCTTGTCGCCAAATCCAAACTAGTGTTTTAAATTTATTCTTAATACTAATGCTGAATTTTCAATTTAAGCCGAAAGTATGTTAATTGAAAGTTTTGTTGCTCCTCCAGAAAATTTTGAAAATAATTTCAAAGCGATTTATTTAATTTTGTTTTTCGAAAATATTTTTAAAAAATTTATATTTTAAAATAAATCTGTTATTATTTTTAAGTTCGGAAATAATTTTCTTTTCACTACAATTCTTCAGCATTCTCCAAACAGTCTTTCCAATTTTGAAAATAGATTGTGAAAGCTGCTATGTCTTTTCTTATGTTATATATATATATATATATATATATATATATATATATATATATATATATATATATATATATATATATATATATATATATATATATATATATATATATATATATATCAACACATACACAAGTAGAACAACATTAAAACCAGAGACAAGTCTTTCAATATTATTTTATTTATTTGAGATTTGATCATTTAATATTCATAAACGCTTGTTGATTATATATATATATATATATATATATATATATATATATATATATATATATATATATATATATATATATATATATATATATATATATTATATATATATATATATAATAAATTGGGTCATTCCAAGTCACTTCAACATGACAAAATCCCTGACCCCTTTCGATTTGTATAAAAAGTGGCACACTAACAGATCTTGTTGAGAAAATATGAATGGCGTTTATTGCAGGTCTCTAGCTCATACGGTTCAGAAGATATGACCTTTGAAACTTTGGTCAAAAATGTCAATTTTCAGAGAGTAGTCCGAGGTCAAAATACAATATCTCGGCTTCTATGGCACTTAGAAGCATCGTGTAAAGACCATTTAAAAGATCTTGAATAGCGGTACAACATTTATTTAGATGATTTTGACCTCGGAGGTCAAATAAAAAATTTGACCTATTGGTGACCTTGACCTTGAAAAAAAACCTCATCTTCGATTTTTTTCAAATTTTGCTGAATTATTGTTATATATGTATATTTTAATTTTTTTAATGAATTATTTTGGGCTTTGGCTTGGTTTAGAAAATATAAGCAATTTAATAAGTACAAATATCACATTTTTCACTTTTTTGCGATTTTATCTCATTCAATGTATAGTACCAACATTTCCATTTCTCTTTCTCTCTCTCTCTCATATATATATATATATATATATATATATATATATATATATATATATATATATATATATATATATATATATATATATATATATATATATATTGTAAAGGGCTGGCTGCTGCCGAGTATATTTTTCTCGTTTCAGATTGCATGGAGTATATTAACTCCTTTTACAGACACACAATCTTTCATTCCTGGCATTTCTCTGGACACATCTGCTGAATGATAGAAGTCAATTACAATGGAAACGTGTTCACTGTCTAGTCTTTTTCCTAATCTTACATTCGGTGTTGAGAACACTCGTGTCTCTAATTTGGACTCTCCTGAATTCTCTACACTATGCCTAAAGCTCTCTTGCAATTCTACTACTAAATTTATTTGTTCTGTTTATTTATCTCCTAATTCTATTGACTATCCAAAATTCTTTGACTATTTAAACTCCAAAATAGAGCACATTCTGTCTTTTTCTTCTTTCTCCGAAATTATCATTTTCGGTGATTTCAATGTTCACCACCGCCAATGGCTTTCATCTAGTTCTCATGATCCAGCCGGTGAACTCGCCTACAACTTTTCTATCCAGAACAACCTTCAGCAGTTGGTGCAACTCCCTACCCGTGTCCCTGACCGTCATGGTGATGAACCCAACATAGTTGATCTTTTCCTAACTTCTTATCCTTCTCCTTATACTGTTAAACTCTTTCCTCCTCTGGGTTCATCCGATCACCTTCTTATCTCCGTTTCTTGTTCTGTCTCTTCAAGTCTTCCGCAATAGCGGCCCCCGTCTTCAGCGAGGAGAATTCAGGCACTTCAGTGCCGATTACTGGTCTGACTTGCAGTTGTACTTCTCTGATTTCCCATGGAATGATTATTACTTTCGTGGAAGGGGTCCCTCGGAGTGTGCTGAGCGCATAACCGAGGTGATTCTCTCTGGCATGGAGGCGTACATTCCATTTTTTCCCGTTTTACTAAACCTAATAAACCTTGGTTTAACTCTACTTGTTCTCGCGCTATCCGCCGTAGGGGTGCTGCCTTCAGAGATTACCGTCGTCTTCGAACTCCTGAAACTCATTCAATTTATATTTCATCCCGGAATCTTGCAAAATCTATTCTTTGAGATACCAAAAACTCTTTTTCTCCGCCGCAAATGCAAAAATCTTTCTGGCTCTTCTCCCTCTCGACTTTTCTAGCATTTTGCAAAAAATTGTTAACTCTGACTTTGCTTCTTCCTCTTTCCCTCCTGTAGTCTCTTCTGATGGCACAACTGCCATTTTACCTTCTACTAAAGCTGAACTCTTCGCTCATACTTTTGCCTCAACTCTACCTTAGACGATTCCGGAGCTATTCCTCCTCCTCCAACCCCCTCCAACTCATTTATGCCTAACATTGTAATATCTTCTAAAAATGTCATTTCTGCTCTCTCTGAGCTTAGCACTAAGAATGCGTATGGTCCTGATTTATTCCTCCTGCGGTTCTCAAAAATTGTGTTTCCGAGCTTATACCCTGCCTTGGTAAATTATTTCGTCTTTGTCTTTCTACTTCGAACTTCTTTTCTTACTGGAAACGTGCGCTCATTAAACCTGTGCCGAAAAAGGGGGACCCCTATCAGCCCTCTAACTATCGTCCTATTTCTTTAACCTCCGTTCTTTCTAAAGTTTTCGAATCTATACTTAACAGGAAGATTTGGAAACATCTCAATTCTTCCAATCTTATCTCTGATCGCCAGTATGGCTTTTCGTAAAGAACGTTGTACTGGTGATCTTCTTTCCCTACTTTCTGACTCTTGGTCATCCGCTCTTCGGGGTTTCGGTGAATCTTTCGCTTTGGCGCTACACATATCGAAAGCTTTCGATAGAGTCTGGCACAAAGCTTTGATTTCCAAACTTCCCTCTTTCGGAATCTATCCTTCTCTCTGATTTCCTTTTCGGTCGTTCTATAGCAGCTGTTGTAGACGGCCACCGATCTTCCTATAAATCTATAAATAGTAGTGTTTCTCAAGGATCTGTCCTTTCTCCAACTCTTTTTCTAATTTTCATCAATGACCTTCTCTCTATTACTTCGTCTCCTATACACTCCCATGCCGATGATTCCACTCTTCATTACTCCTTTCAATTTGAAAGACGTCCATCTCAACAGCAGTTGATAGATTCAAGAAGAATGGCCTTGGAGCAACTGACCTCTGATCTGTATCGTATTTCAAATTGGGCCAGAGAAAACATGGTCGTTTTCAATGCCTCAAAAACTCAATTCCTCCACCTTTCTACTCGACACAATCTTCCACACAACTATGATATCTTCTTCGAAAACACTCAACTCAATCCTTCATCTGTCCTCAATGTTCTCGGAGTTTGTTTTTCTCGTAATCTTTCTTGGAAAGATCGCATTATTTCTCTTTCTAAACAAGCTTCTAAGAGGTTGGGTGTTCTGAGGCGCCTTCGTGGTTTTTTTTACCCACCCCAGTTGCTTGCTCTGTATAGGGGTGTTGTTCGCCCCTGTATGGAGTACGCCTCTCACATCTGGGGAGGTTCCACACATACAGCTATTCTTGAAAAGGTGGAGTCTAGGGCTTTTCGTCTCATCAATTTTTTTGATTGAAGTATTTTGTTGTATAGTATTGTTTGATTATTGGGAGGTGATCTGAATTTAGATCTACCAGTGTTTTCCAGTGAAGTTTTATATGAAGGTGTGTGAAGCAGAGTGTGAGGTCTGGTGATGTGTGGGACTCGTGGATTTGAGGGGGGATTCAGGTTGGTAAGTGATTGTGTGATTTCCTCTTTGGTCAGGAGTTTGTTCTCTATACCAAATGGGGTTGTGTGCATTGAAGTCGCTTCCTGTGATGTGATTGGGGAGGTTGACTATAGGATTTAGATTTGGATTATAGTTTCAGTGGCAGTGTGGTGAGGTTTGGTCTGGTATGTAAAGGTTTATGATGTTATGTGCTGTTTTGTTTATGAATTGAGAAGGATTGTAGTTTAATAGTGTTGTCGTTGAGGTAGTTAGAAATTTGAGTAGTTGTGTTGGTATAAGTGAGTGAATTGTATATGAGTGAGTAGAGCGTGATTTTGTGAGTTATGAACTGAGAGTATTGAGTAGTATTTGTAAAAAGTAGGTGGAGGTTGGTCTGCTGGTAGAAAGCTTCTTGTATCAGTGCTATGTGAATGTTGTGATGATTGAGAAAATTTTCTAGTTCTTTGAATTTATGATGCAGGCCATCTATGTTTAATTGTAATATGTCTATAATTAGGTTTTGGTTGGTTTTGTGGTGGTTATTATGGTAGGAGGACAGCATACTGGACATTTCCAGTCATGATTTGGTGGCGGCAATTGTCTGAAGGGGGAACATTGCTTGTGTATCCATAGATTGCACCTTCTGCACTGTATGGAGTTTCGTCTGACTACCTTTTCGCAGATGGGACACAGCCAGACTGCGGCATTCGGGTTTGTTTCTATGTCCCCAGCTATTAGTAATAGAAGGGGGCACATGCTGGGAGTGTACCCCCATATGGAAAAGATAGAAAGAGTAGAAAAGAAGTGGGACACCAGATGGATAGATGATGCTCCGAAAGACCTCGGATTTCTCCGGACGCGGCCAGTGACCACGCGTTGTAAAACGCCGGAGGGTGGGGTAGGGGTGGAGGGAACGGACTTAGCAGACTCTGAACATCGAGGCTCATTTGTCTGAGGCCCCCCGAGGCAGGGCTGTCGTCTTCGCCTCTTGACGGCATTCCATCTGAAAGACTCTTTCAATTTTCTGAAAGAATTTTTGTTCTTCTATTTCTTCTATTTGCTGACCGGTTTCGTCCACCAACTTAGGACAACTGAAATTATTATTATTATTATTATTATATATATATATATATATATATATATATATATATATATATATATATATATATATATATATATATATATATATATATATATATATATATATATGTGATGGTATATGCATTCGCTTCCTCATCAAAACTGACATTCGCATCCGCAATTTCAAAAATTCAACATCTGCATCTGCATCCTGATTTCCGAAAAATCAATATCCGCATCCGCAAATGAGAAAATATGACCCGATCCATCACTAATATATATATATATATATATATATATATATATATATATATATATATATATATATATATATATATATATATATATATATATATATATATATATATATATATAGGAACATAGGAAAATAGACAGAGTTAGAAGCCACAAGGGCCTATCGAGACTGTCCCAGTCCAAACAAATAATAATAATAACAATAACAATAACAATACATGCACAAAAGACTAGGTCTGTCCTTTCCCTAGTTATCAGTTCATTCGTGCAAATATAAAAGCAAAACCAAGCCCAACTACACATGCAACATTCAATGAACCATCACCCACTGCAAAAAAAACTGCCATTAAGCTTAGTCATAGGTTGATCTGTTGATCTAAAAATTCATATATACCCGCCACTTTGGCTTAGTCAAGTTATATTATATAATACCTAAACCATCCATAAATCTATCTAGCCCCCTTTTAAATTTGACAAGAGAATCACAGTCAACAATCTCTTGTGGCAAGTCATTCCAAAAATTAACAACTCTATAACTGAAAGAGTATTTTCTTAGATCGAGATGGCATGGCTTCTTTTTAATTTTCTTATCATGTCCTCTAGTTACTCTTCCACGGTCCAATATAAAGTATTTTTCAATCTCTGTATTACTGTCAGATGCAAATATTTTGTAAACTTGTATCATATCCCCTTTGAGAAATCTCCTTTCAACCGAGAACATTCCTAACTCCTTCAACCGATCTTCATAGCTCTTATTTTCAAAGCCAGAAATTATCCTTGTTGCTCGACGTTGTACTCTCTCCAGCATATCTATGTCTTTTCTTAAATGAGGAGCCCAAACCTGTGCACAATACTCTAATGATGGCCTAACATAGCTATTAAATAGCTTGCTTATAACCTCTTTGCTCTTGTAAACTACATTGCGATTAATTATACCTAGCATCTTATTAGCTATACCTTGCTTCCAAACATTGATCACCCATCTTCAGATTACTGCTTATAATCACACCTAAATCCTTTTCTTGGTCCACAGTCTCAAGCCACTCCCCATTCATTTCATTATTAAATCCTTCATTTGAGTAACCTACATGAAGAACTTTACCTTTTTTACTATTAAAGTTCATTTGCCACCTCTCTGCCCAACCAAGAAGCCTGTCTAGATCACCTTGAAGCTTTATGCATCCATCATTATTCCTTTCTGAGGTAACCACTTTGGTATCATCAGCAAACTTAGAAACCTTACATTTAAGACCTTTGTCTAAATCATTTATATATATAAGGAACAAAAGTGGTCCTAGCACAGAACCCTGTGGGACCCCACTCTTCACCGTTTCCCATAATGACTTATTACCATTAAGTAATACACACTGCCTTATGTTCTTTAACCACTTTTTAATCCAATTGTGTACCATTCCATCTATTCCATACTGCGACAACTTCTGCATATATATATATATATATATATATATATATATATATATATATATATATATATATATATATATATATATATATATATATATATATATATATATATATATATATATATATATATATATATATATATATATATATATATATATATATATATATATATATATATATATATATATATATATATGTGATGGATCGGATGTCATATTTTCCAATTTGCGGATGCGGATGCGGATGTTGAATTTTGGAGAAGTGCGGATGCGGATGTTGAATTTTCAAAAGTGCGGATGCGGATGCGGATGTTAATTTTGATGAGGATGCGGATGCGGATGTTAATTATATATATATATATATATATATATATATATATATATATATATATATATATATATATATATATATATATATATATATATATATATATATATATATATATATATATATATATATATATATATATGGGTCATTCCAAGTCACTTCAACCGACAAAAAACCCTGACCCCTTTCGATTTGTATAAAAAGTGGCACACTAACAGATCTTGTTGAGAAAATATGAATGGCGTTTATTGCAGGTCTCTAGCTCATACGGTTCAGAAGATATGACCTTTGAAACTTTGGTAAAAAATGTCAATTTTCAGAGAGTAGTCCGAGGTCAAAATACAATATCTCGGCTTCTATGGCACTTAGAAGCATCGTGTAAAGACCATTTAAAAGATCTTGAATAGCGGTACAACATTTATTTAGATGATTTTGACCTCGGAGGTCAAATAAAAAATTTGACCTATTGGTGACCTTGACCTTGACCTTGAAAAAAAACCTCCACATCGATTTTTTTCAAACTTTGCTGAATTATTGTTATATATGTATATTTTAATTTTTTTAATGAATTATTTTTGGTTTTGGCTTGGTTTAGAAAATATAAGCAATTTAATAAGTACAAATATCACATTTTTCACTTTTTTGCGATTTTTATCTCTTTCAATGTATAGTTCCAACATTTCCATTTCTCTTTCTCTCTCTCATATATATATATATATATATATATATATATATATATATATATATATATATATATATATATATATATATATATATATATATATATTATATATATATATATATATATTAAGGGGCTGGCTGCTGCCGAGTATATTTTTCTCGTATTCTCTGAGGAATATAGTCTTACCTGCTTGTTGCTTTGCTGTTATGCTGTTTGATTTTGACTGTGCTTGGGATCCACAATATTAATGTGCATGTGCCATGTCCTAGACTGGAGAGCGTGAAGGGAGATTGATGTTAACATGTTTATTTGTTTAGATACGTTAATGTTATTCTTCTATGTTAAATTTATTTTTATTATTATTATTTATTGAGTGCACTTGTGCTAATGAAAAGTCTTATGAGCTGTTGTTCCCATTTCAGGCAATAATTAAAAACAGGTTATTCTTATTCAAACAGGTTGTTATTCTCAAGAAGGCATATTACCCTTTCAAGAGTAGGTTATATTCTTTGTGTTTTATTATTATTATTATTAATTCATTATATATTTTTAGATCATTTAAACTGAGGTGAGGCACTGGGGTAATTATTTATAATTCTCACAGGTGCCGGTCTAGGGCCTTATTGCCTAGTGCTAATCTGGAGTTATAATCTCTATACCTATCAGGTAGAAAATATAGGTAAGAGACCTTAATGGTTTTTGAGATTATCATATATTTTTTTTTTTTTATAAAATTTTAATATTTAATATTCACTTTGGGAAAAGAAAATATGTCAGTAGTGTGATAAATTTCACAGTAAAACATTTTCCACTTTCAAATCTTTGGTTGTTTTAAACCATTACTCTTTTTTTCTCTTTATTTTGTGTTACATATAAAGAGGCTATCTTGTGTACTGTGAACTATAGATAATTTTATGTGAATATTGTAAGTGTAAGATCAATATATATATATATATATATATATATATATATATATATATATATATATATATATATATATATATATATATATATATATATATATATATATATATATATATATATATATATATATATATATATATATATATATATATATATATATATATATATATATATATATATATATATATATATATATATATATATATATATATATATATATATATATATATTAATATTGATCTTACACTTACAATGTTCACATGAAATTATCTATAGTTCACAGTACACAGGATAGCCTCTTTATATACACAAAATAAAGAAGAAAAAAAAGAGTAATGGTTTAAAACAACCAAAGATTTGAAAGTGGAAAACGTTTTACTGTGAAATTTATCACACTACTGACATATTTTCTTTTCCCAAAGTGAATATTAAATATTAAAATTTTATAAAAAAAAAAAAAAATATATGATAATCTCAAAAACCATTAAGGTCTCTTATCTATATTTTCTACCTGATAGGTATAGAGATTATAACTCCAGATTAGCACTAGGCAATAAGGCCCTAGACCGGCACCTGTGAGAATTATAAATAATTACCCCAGTGCCTCACCTCAGTTTAAATGATCTAAAAATATATATAATGAATTAATAATAATAATAATAAAAACACAAAGAATATAACCTACTCTTGAAAGGGTAATATGCCTTCTTGAGAATAACAACCTGTTTGAATAAGAATAACCTGTTTTTAATTATTGCCCGAAATGGGAACAATAGCTCATAAGACTTTTCATTAGCACAAGTGCACTCAATAAATAAAAATAATAATAAAAATAAATTTAACATAGAAGAATAACATTAACGTATTTAAACAAATAAACATGTTAATATCAATCTCCCTTCACGCTCTCCAGTCTAGGACATGGCACATGCACATTAATATTGTGGATCCCAAAAGCACAGTCAAAATCAAACAGCATAACAGCAAAGCAACAAGCAGGTAAGACTATATTCCTCAGAGAATACTCCATGCAATCTGAAACGAGAAAAATATACTCGGCAGCAGCCAGCCCCTTACAATATATATATATATATATATATATATATATATATATATATATATATATATATATATATATATATATATATATATATATATGAGAGAGAGAAAGAGAAATGGAAATGCTGGAACTATACATTGAAAGAGATAAAAATCGCAAAAAAAGTGAAAAATGTGATATTTGTACTTATTAAATTGCTTATATTTTCTAAACCAAGCCAAAACCAAAAATAATTCATTAAAAAAATTAAAATATACATATATAACAATAATTCAGCAAAGTTTGAAAAAAATCGAAGTGGAGGTTTTTTTTCAAGGTCAAGGTCACAATAGGTCAAATTTTTTATTTGACCTCCGAGGTCAAAATCATCTAAATAAATGTTGTACCACTATTCAAGATCTTTTAAATGGTCTTTACACGATGCTTCTAAGTGCCATAGAAGCCGAGATATTGTATTTTGACCTCGGACTACTCTCTGAAAATTGACATTTTTGACCAAAGTTTCAAAGGTCATATCTTCTGAACCGTATGAGCTAGAGACCTGCAATAAACGCCATTCATATTTTCTCAACAAGATCTGTTAGTGTGCCACTTTTTATACAAATCGAAAGGGGTCAGGGTTTTTTGTCGTGTTGAAGTGACTTGGAATGACCCATATATATATATATATATATATATATATATATATATATATATATATATATATATATATATATATATATATATATATATATATATATATATATATATATATATATATATATCACTATCATCTTTCCCACTTTCGTGAGGTGGTGCCCGCCACAATTCCCTTACAAACATAACTATTCTTACCTTACCACAAATCTTCTACCCTCGTCTAAACTCAAATTCCTTCCATCAAAATTACTCTCACTCCATCCATCCATCTCCACTTCGGCCTTCCCCTCCCCCTACCCTTCCCCTATCTACATCGGATCTACGTACCTTGCCAACCATTCTGTTCTCTTTCATTCTTCACATATGTCCAAACCATTTTAGCACATCCTCCTCCTCTCTATCAATTACACCCTTCTTCCATTTACACATTTCCCTTATTCTTTCATTTCTAATCCTATCAATCCTTCTCAATTTATACATCGCTCTCAAATCTTTCATCTCAAAACATTGAAACTTTTTCTCGACCGAGCACTTATCGTCTATGTTTCACACACATACAATACAGAAGGTAAACACATACATTCAAACATTCTTATCTTTATTTCTTTCGAAATTTTTCCTTTCTTCCATACTTTTCTTAGGCCCCCCAATACTTTCATTCCTTCTACCACTCTGTTCTTTATTCCTTTTTCCGTCCCACCCTTACCTTCCACTCAACATTACTAGATATTTGATTTCATTCACCTCCTCAAGTTTCCATTCTCACATTTCTACAAACCAATTTCTCCCTCCACATTTCCTCATCCCCACCTCCAATCCTCATAACTTTATTCTTCGCTGGATTGAATTTCAATCTCGTGTTTGCACATTTCCCTTCAAACTCTCTCACAAGTATTCTCATCTTTTCTCCAGATTCTGCCACCAACACATGCCGCATCATCTGCAAAAAGTAAAACATTCACTTCACATTCACCCTCCATATTTCTCAACGTAATACTCTTCCCTTCTCTCTCCATTTTTCTAAGTAAACCATTCATCAATAGATTAAATAACATGGAGATATTACAAACCCCTGTCTCAATCCCACTCCTATGCTAAACCAATCCGATAGTTCTCTCTCACTTTGATCTACAATTCGCATATATATATATATATATATATATATATATATATATATATATATATATATATATATATATATATATATATATATATATATATATATATATATATATATATATATATATATATATATATATATATATATAGTGATGGATCGGATGTCATATTTTTCTAATTGCGGATGCGGATGCGGATGTTTGGAGAAGTGCGGATGATAAGGATGTAAATTTTGAAAGTGCGGATGCGGATGTTGAATTTTGAAAGTGCGGATGCGGATGTTGAATTTTCGAAGATGCGGATGCGGATGTTGATTTTTGTGCGGATGCTCGCATCCTCGCATGCGGGATGCGGATGCCATCATAATATATATATATATATATATATATATATATATATATATATATATATATATATATATATATATATATATATATATATATATATATATATATATATATATATATATATATCATTACTTGGGTCCAAGTTCTTGTACGGAAGTAAAAATTTTCCTGCACTTGTATTAAGCCTAATGTGCTTGGAAAAATTCAGTAATTTTAAGTAGAAGTTAAAGTTTTTAAAGTTTAATAGTGTGTTCCATGAAATCAAGCGTGACGTCAAGTTTAAGCCAGCGACAACGAAAACATTTAACAGATTCTTTGATTCAATTCATCTATATAAACAAACGTAACCATATTATAAATCTAATTTAATCAAATTTAAGCAAACACTCTATTTAATTAGGATCATGAAAGCCATATGTAGGAATAGGAATATAAAATAACACACGAGTCAAACGAAGAATTTAATATGAATTTGGCGACAGCCATGGTTAAAAATATTGGAACTAACAAAATTCCGAATATTTGAAAATTATTGCTTCATTTAAAACAAATTAATGTTCCGCAAATGCTAAAATAATTATACGTAATAATTTGCAAATAAATCTATACGAGTAAGAATATTTACGAATGATATTTATTCTAAAAGAAAGCCTTTTCCTAACTCCTCCATGTTTGTTTAAATCACGTGACTATTCAAGATTCCTGCTGCGAAAAATGAAGATAAAAATTTCTATCTTCAATTTTTACTGCCGCGAGCAGAAAATTATTGCAGCAAAACTTGTGGTACACGATTCATGGGACACTTCGCTTTTACAATCTTTAAAATCCTTAAAGAATCTTCCTCGTGGAACACCCCCTAAGTGTAAAAATACTAAACATTTTTATTTATCCTTTAAAAAAATAAAATAAAAAAAAAATAAAAAATTATGCTCATACTTAAAACTTTTCAAAAATGTTCTGGAATTTGGATAAATCTCAATTAATTATTATTATTATTATTATTATTATTATTATTATTATTATTATTATTATTACCACTATTTATTATTATTATTATTATTATTATTATTATTATTATTATTATTATTATTATTATTATTAGTCAGGAAAGAGCGTGAGGTCAATTTGAGCGGAGTGATTTGCATTGCAAATCAAAATCCCGTTTTGGCTTAGGTTGCCAGATTTTCGAAATCTGGCACCCTGAGAAAGCGGCATCCTTACTACTATTATTATTGTGATTATTATTTTTATTACATTATTATTATAATTATTATTATTATTATTATTATTATTATTATTATTATTATTATTATTATTTGATTATCATTTTTATTATATTATTATTATTATTATTATTATTATTATTATTATTATTATTATTATTATTATTATTATTGCGGCTCCGTTGCTCAGTCGATCGAGTACTCGTTATAGCAAGCGAAAGGTCCAGGGTTCGAGGCCTGGCCGGAGCGGGAAATGTGAGCAGTTTCTCCTTGCGCTTAGCTCCGAATGACTCAGTCGTTAAACGAGTACATCAGTGGAGTGCTCTTGCCACTGATGGGAATAATCTCCGGCATCCGCGATAGGCCTGGCCCAGCCAGCTGTATCCGCCGAGGGCCCTTGAAACCCAAGGATCTTCTTCGAGAGATCCTACTGACAGGACGAAAGTCCTACCTTGGGGAAGGTGGTGATTATTATTATTATTATTATTATTATTATTATTATTATTATTATTATTATTAGCGGCTCCGTAACTTAGTCATCGAGCACTCGTGATAGCAAGCAAGAGTTCCAGGGTTCGAGGCCTGGTCGGAGTGGGAAACGTGAGCGGTTTCTCCTTGCGCTTTTTCCGAATGACTCAGTTGTTAAACGAGTACATCAGTCAGGATATACCCATCAGTGGCTCTTGCCACTGATGGGAATAATCTCCGGCATCCGCGATAGGCCTGACCCAGCCAGCGGTATCCGCCGTGGGGCCCTTGAAACTCGAGGATCTTCCTCGAAAGATCTGGCTGGCAGGTGCTAGCATCTACAGGAGTATGGTGAGAAAGGTGAGAATTATTATTATTAAATTTCTGTTTTTCAGGTTTTAGAATAATAGTTAAGTAGCTTTTGTGTTCTAACTTTTTTTTCTTTTCTTTTTTTTAACACTGCCACCACTCACCCTTTCAAAGAGAGGGCAAAAATTTAAAATAAAATGAAACCCATCCAAGCTCAAGCTTAATGCAAATCTTAGTTGTAGTTCTTAAAGAGAGGAAGATTAAATGCAAAAGGGAAAATGTGTGAAGGAGGGAGTTCTACAGAACAGAGGGAAATGGAAAGGAGGAGACACAAGAAAGAGCAAGTAACTCAAGTGGAGTAACTGTTTAAAAAAAAAAAAACCTACAACATGAACAGAACTCGCAATTTCCAGAAGACACCTTAGCAACCGTTGTGAAATGAGATTCTCAAGACAGTTTATTGTTTATGCTCAGACGATGGATGTTTACAGTATGTTGTTCACAGGTGAGATGGGAAAAACGTTGAAGAAGATGGAGAGTTGGAAGGTATTGTTGATTGTTGAGAGGGAGATATGAAAAAGTTGTGTTTTTAAAGGGCTTAATTTCACAAGGTTGAGGCAACCCCACCGAAAAATCACAACCAGAGCAGCAAGAATTGAATTTAAAAAAAAAAAAAAAAAAAAAAAAAAAAAAAAAAAAAAAAAAAAAAAAAAAACGAAGTTGAAAAACTAGATTGATTATTGGCAAAATTGGGAGCAGATTTGAAATGAATGGAAGAATGGAGAGTTGATTCATTGGCATAAGAATGAACAAAGTTGAAAGTGCAGCTGAGATCATTGATGAAAAGTAAGAATAAAGGAGCTACACGATACCAAATGAGGAAGAGGTAACTCCATCAACAAGTGCTAGTATAGAATGAACTGAGAGAAAACCTGACATGAGTTAGCAAAGAGAAACAAGAATCCGAAAGGAAGAGAGTTTAGGGAATAGTGGCTTGTACTATGTAGTATGTCAAAAGCTTTTGATATCTTCAAGGACCATCACTCAATATTTCCCATAATCCTTAATGGCAGAAAATCATAAATCTGAAGATAGGAAAGTATGTTACCAGTTGACCTCAATTTTCAAAAGGCTTAACACCGGTCAGAATTGAGGAAAACTGTTAATATTGATGCATAGAAAGTAGAGTCGAGCGAGGACAGGTGATAGGTCATACCCATACTCCCTCAGAATACGGAGAGAAATGCCATATGGGCTACAAGCCTTAGATTTCAGGATCTCACCTGATTATTTGTAGCCACACCTGAGAGGAGGGATGAAATAAAGGCTTATATGGTTTACTTTTTCCGGAGGAGTATTAGCTACAAATCATGGATGGAACATATAATTAAAATATTCTTAAAGATAAACAAGAAATTTTTATTTTGAGGATTAAACTGACTGTCTCAACGGCAGTATTCTGTTTCATCAAGAAAATCATCTTATTTCAAGAAATTATGAATCATCTTGAGCAGATTCATCCAAAATATAATTGTGGACTTTTTTTCGAGCTAAAAAATTTTCAAAAAGCGTCTTCATTTGGATGAAAATGTAAAAATTTATCAATTCACAAGTTTAATAGTTCTTTAATAGTTTAATAAGGTAAAAGAAAGGCTTCCGTATTACCGACAGCACAGTTCACTTTCAAAGCTTCAAAAGCTTTTGATATAGGTTTTTGTATTAATTATATTATTAGAGGATTTACCGTAAGAAATTCTGGAGACCTCCACCAAAGAGGAAATAGTTCATCTTATTGCTCCTCAACTCAAAAGACACCAGATGCATGAACACATTAATATTGAAACGCAGAAATATTTCAGTCAACCTTGTATTTTTAAAGAATGAGATGTACAGTCGTGAACAGAAGTTCGTTCCTATTAAGCTGGAAATAAATATTTATATAATATGGAGATCATCTCAGATTCAGCCAATCACAGTTCAATTAAGCCCCTCTCAATGTTTTTATTCTCTTTTTATTCAAAATAGAGCTTTTATGAAATGATCTCCATTTTATATAAATATTTATTTCCAGCTTAATAGGAACGAACTTCTGTTCACGACTGTACATGCAGATATATATATAAAAAATCATGAAAAGTGTTTCCATCACTGTCAAAGCTATCGCATAAATATTTGACTATTCCATCATCTTTTGTTCCTGCGAAAAGAATCTTCAACTTCACGGGAAAAGTCTTTCACTCACACACATGTTGATTGATTAAAATTTTTTTTGAAACTCTCAATGTTTGTGAAATGCAACAATAAATAGAATTATGATTTTAATTTTGAAACTTTGGTTAAAAAGAAATTGAAAAAACTTACGGAATTAATAAAATCTACTTGTTTTCAAATACTTTTTATTCACTATTTACCTCAATGAAATTCTCATATATATATATATATATATATATATATATATATATATATATATATATATATATATATATATATATATATATATATATATATATATATATATATATATATATATATATATATATATATATATGAGAATTTCATTGAGGTAAATAGTGAATAAAAAGTATTTGAAAACAAGTAGATTTTATTAATTCCGTAAGTTTTTTCAATTTCTTTTTAACCAAAGTTTCAAAATTAAAATCATAATTCTATTTATTGTTGCATTTCACAAACATTGAGAGTTTCAAAATTTTTTTTTAATCAATCAACATGTGTGTGAGTGAAAGACTTTTCCCGTGAAGTTGAAGATTCTTTTCGCATATATATATATATATATATATATATATATATATATATATATATATATATATATATATATATATATATATATATATATATATATATATATATATATATATATATATATATATATATATATCAGAGGTGGGCATAAGCGCAAAATGAAGTACAAAAGCGCAATTTGCGCTTTAAATTTTTTTTTTGCGTTTTGCGTTTAACAACTTTTTTAAGAGCGCAAAAGCGCAAATTTGCGC
>SEYY01007981.1:0-2500 GCA_009176605.1 Armadillidium nasatum
TATAATATATATATATATATATATATATATATATATATATATATATATATATATATATATATATATATATATATATATATATATATATATATATATATATATATATATATATATATATATATATATATATATATAGTATATATATAGGGTATTTATTTTCATTATTTGACATGGAGAATATATAATATTTTGAAAATTCATCTTTCAGTTATAAGATGTATTGAGGTTAATAGGTTATTCATAATATTAAAAATGTATCGCTGTTTTTAGGTTAAAGTATTCTTTTTGGGTCAAAAGACTCTTCTTAATCCTCACACGCACACGCACACGCACACGCACACGCACACGCACACGCACACATAGACATACACACTCATATATTTACTTCTGCCTCTGAGACACCATAGTATTGTGCTATCATGACTCTACCCACAGGATATTTTCTACCATAATGGATTTATGTCCATAGAGTTATACACCATCTTTAATTTCTATCTTCTGGGTTTCCGGCATTATGAATTTCTGCATACATAGTTTTAATTATTCGTAGATTTTTGCAAACATATTTTCTGATTTCAGCACAGCCATCCTAACTTTTTCTTTCAGAGAGAGAAAAATATTGCAGAATTCAAATTTTCTCTGCATTCTTCTCACAAGCTTCTTTAAGCATTACCTCAAATTCATTATTCACCATGTTTTTATACCATGCAAAAAGAGTAAACATCGTGAAATTATTTCATAAGTAAGGTAACATATTTCTGTATATTTCTCACTCGATGGAACTCAGACACATAAGTGGATATCATCAATGAATCATCATACAGATATTTTTAGACAAGCTCACAGAAAATAGGAAAGCTAAGACGCCATTTTAAATTATTATTATCAACTAATCATACGAATATAGTAGCAATGTAGATGTATTTAGGTGAGACCAGTGGGGTTTCGAAATATTCTGGAGAGGAAAAGAGCGAGTCCAGGGTGTGTGTGCGAAGGATTGAGATGATGCGTATACACTAGGAGTGGCGCATGAATCTACGTAGAGGATCAGCGCTCTCGGTGGGTAGCGTATGGGTGAGGAAGTGCAGAGAGGGCGATCACCCCCAATCTGGGCCCTCACTTAGATTCATTGTCTCCCTTAGTGTATACAATTCGTCTCAATCCTTTGCACACAATCTCATGGACTCATTGTTTCTCCTCTCCCAGAGTCCTTCGTGAAATCCCATTGACAATGTCGAAATACAACTACATCGTTTCTATATTCGTTTGATTAGCTGATAATGACATTTTAAAGTGGCGTCTTACTCTCTTATTTTCTGTGAAAATGTCTAAAAAACTCTTTATGATGATTCAATGATGATATCCACTTATGTGTCCTAACCACCACCGAGTGAGAAATATATATATAAAAATATTACCTTATGAAATTTTTTTTTACTGTCCAATTGAGAGAGAGTGAGAGAGAAAAATGTAGAGAGAATATATGAAACCCCATTTTTTCGCTCTAATTTCTTAATCCCCTAATTTTTATTCGGAGGTATGAAAATCCTTCAAACTTCCGTTTTTATACTCTGATTCTTACCTGCAAGTGTGACTTGTTTGCAATGAATCAGAGTCAAAAACGCCAAATAAATGTAACTTTATCAAAAATAAAATAGATATATTTACAAGACAATTAAAGGTTTATTTATAATATATTTGTTTTCTATCTAATGTTAAATCCTGACCTGCCTACTCTGTCTTTGACAAAGGAACGATTACAAAGTCTACGTCAATAAATAGATCTTTGTAAACACCCTTTTAGATAGAAGGAAGTATGAGAGATTTAGAAGGAAACTTAGGAGAGATGTTTCTATGTTTCACAGTTGCCTAATAAACATAGAAATATTTATTCGGCCTTTTTACACGAATGTAGATAGGTATGAACGTTGCTTGTTATTATCAAACTAGATTAATTGTGTTGTGATACAACAAAACAAAGTTATACTTACATAAAATATCTGCTACTCCAATATAAACATATATACTTACGAATATACGAAGAAACAGAAAACATGCAAAATACAATTAAAAAGAGAAAAAAGGTACTATCGTGGACAGAAGTAATCGACTGTGCTTGGGTGTGCTTGGGTCGATCATTTTTCAACGTAACATGGGTCTAATTTTAAGATTAAATTTTCCACCAATCATTTTTCAACAAGATATTTTAGGTACGCCCATTGATCACAGTGTAAAATGTACAGTATTTTAGGTTAACATAATATTTGGAACCGATCTAGTTACACACACAGATACATACACACACACAAACACACACACACACACATATATATATATATATAAATATATATATATATATATATATATATATATATATATATATATATATATATATATATATATATATATATATAAAATAAGGATAAATTAAGAATGTTTTTTTGCCGTATAGTTCTTGTTAAAATACGTATAAATAATCGAGTATATCGATACAATGCAA
>SEYY01007981.1:15000-20000 GCA_009176605.1 Armadillidium nasatum
GTTATTTGTAACTATTATAAACAATTAAATAGATTTTTAATGGAATAGAGACCATTATGACAATTAACCATGAATAAAAACAAAACGAAAGGTGTAGAAGAAATACTGAAAAGATATATAATAAATTTAAATATGGAGTTGCAAATTTTCACCTTTAGGGAAAAGAGAGTTTTCTCTAAGATGGCAACAGATTTTGGCGCTAACTAGGCGCCATTTTGTTGGGTAAAAGCCGTATTTAATATCAAATTAATTTTATAATTAATTAATTAATAGAAATAATGATCAACTTTAATGAATAAGATGATCTAGGAGATACCAAGAATAAACTGGTCCAAATTTTAAATCAATCGGAACAGCGGTTCCAAAGATAGGAAAAACAGGCCACAATTATTAATTAAATAATTGTGATCTAGGAAAATTAAGAATAAAAAGAGAATTTATGTAATGTAGAGAAATTATTGCGTAAATTTGACAACGATTTGAACTCTATTTCCACAGAAATAGAGGTTTTCAGGTGAAAAAAGCCTAAATTTATAATTAGATAAATTAGGTTTAATTGATTAATTAACTGGACTAAATCACTGGATCTGAAGTGCGCTGAGGTGTCAGGAACAATAAAATACAAAGAAAAGTACAAGAAAATATGTTTAACCCGAGAAAATTAAATTTAAGTGGATATATGTAAATTTGAAGGAACCCCAAAGCATATATATATATATATATATATATATATATATATATATATATATATATATATATATATATATATATATATATATATATATATATATATATATATATATTATATATATATATATATATATATATATATATATATATATATATATATATATATATATATATATATATATATATATATATATATATATATATATATATATATATATATATATATAGTATATATATATATATATATATATATATATATATATATATATATATATATATAATATATATATATATATATATATATATTGATATAATATACCAAATAATGAAGAATTATAAAAGTTATAAGCCATACTAATTTTTTTTAATGCCATTAATAATTACATTTATAGTAATACATAAATATATATAAAATTGAGGTTAGGCGAGTTCTCAGCCACAAAAACGGGCAAAAACCTCTCAAAAACTCATCTACATCCTTAGAGTTAAAAAACGAATGTCTGGTTGGAATTTTAGTAATAAAATTCCCAACACTGTTATTAAATTTGAAAAATTTTCTAATTTAAATGTTCTCTTTTAGAGTTAGTACTCTTTTATATAAGTTTTTCAGCACTTTCTAGAGGAATCAACATTGATTGTGATTCCAAAGCTCGAATATATTGCCTAAAAAGAATGCAGGAAGAATCTTTTCCGAAAGAGCTTGCCTTTTTAAGAAGAGTGAAAGAGGATGCTTCGTTAAATGAACTACCACCTGAATTTGGTAAACAATTTAAATTTATTTCTAGATGATTTAGAGCTCATTAGAAGCAAAGGTAGATTGGCTCGTTCTAATTATTATGACTTTGATGTTTTAAATCCAATCCTGATGGGGAAAAATCATCATTTGACATTTCTTTTTATTCGAAACGCCCATTTTGATTGTAAACATCTTGATATTCAAGCCACTCTAACCAACATTCGTCTGAGAGGTTATTGGATCACCTCTGCTAGAAATACTATTCGAAAAGTCAAATCAGAGTGCATAGTGTGCAAAAAATACAACAGTTTTGCATTCAATTATCCTCGCTTCACAAATTTTTCAAAAGCTCAAGTGGAACTTTTTCGGCCTTATAAGAATGTGGGTATAGATTATACCAAACATTGGTGGGTGAAAGTGAAAGGCTCACCTCGGTCTCAAAAAATGTATATCTTAATTTATACATGACTTAGCATAAGAGCTATTCATTTAGATCTGGTTCCTGATATGTCTTCTGAATCATTTGTAAAATCATTTCAACGTTTTGTAAATCTCTATGGAGTGCCAGATGCAGTCTACAGTGATAATGCACGTTCCTTTATACAAGGAGTGAATTCATTTGAGTCATTTGTGATTTCAGAGAATGGAATGGAGTTTCTTCTTAAAAATCAGATAAAACATCATCGAGTACCATTTACAGTCCTTGGACTGCTAGCCTGTGGGAGAGAATGGTGAAAGTGGTCAAAAGCTGTCTACTGAAGAATATTGGAAGATCTTCTGTCGAATGTTTCAGCTTTATAACAACTCTCTCAGAAATAACTGATGCTATAAACTCTCGTCCTCTGACTTATACTTCGAGTTTTAATGATGTGATACCTCTCACGCCAAATTGCTTTTTAAAACCACATTCCAGAAACAAGTATGGTAATAAGAAAAGAAGATAATTCTGATCTTATGGCGATGTCTCCGTCATCGTCTCGAAATGCTTTAATAAAAGCCCTAAAAAATCCTCTGACAAATTTGAAGAGTTTAGAACAAGGTGGTACGAGTAATATCTACTAAGTCTTCGAGAAACCTGTCGAGATTTATACCAAACCAGATGGGATAATCTGGTTAAGGTCGACGATGTAGTGCTGATCCGCAGTCCTGTAAAAGACAGACCATTTTGGCAAATGGGAATCGTCACTAAATTGATGTATGGAGATGATGGAAAAGTTCGATCAGTCTTCGTGAAGACACCAGGAGGACAAATAAGCTTATATCCTGTCAAATTTTTGTATCCCCTGGAACTATCTTTAACCCACAGTGGGTCATCTCAACCATCCTCTGCTTCAACCGGATCAATGCCTTCGTCAGTTGTATCCTCGAAGCCTACCTCTTCAATATCCCGTCATTCAATAGGAACACCTTCGGGAACTGTCAGACCAATTCGGAAAGCAGCTGTGACTGCAAGAGTGCACTTCAGAGAAGAAGACTCTGACTCCGAATCTGAATAAAAGTAAAAATTTCTCCAGGGTTGTGAGTATTTTTTAAAAAAAATGTAAGTACAAATCATTTACTTTTTTCTTTTGATGACTCCACCCAAAAGGGCTGGAGCCCTCCCTCCCCCGAGAGTATATAAAAATTATAATATTTAAATAGCTAAAAAAATCATATAGCTAAAATCTAAAAATAGATAGCACTAAAAGTAAAATGGAAGGTTGCTATATTTTTATAAATCAGTTCTCTTATAGATTTCAAACTGAAAAGTTGTCAATTCGAGTCCATATTGGTCAGTTCTCAAATCTTTTCCGTATTGGAAAATTCTCAATTCGCAATCTTTCTGAAAAGTTCTATTAAAGTTCTTTTAAAGTTTTCTTATCAAAAAGTTCTGAATTTGCTGCCATAATAGCAATTCTTAAAACATTTAATTTGTTCGATTATACGTTCTTTTACTAGATTGTTCGTGACATTGCTGCATTGAAGAGTTTATGAATAAAACTTCTTGACGAGAGGGACTGGTTCACTATACTGGTTTCTGGATGAGGAAATAAAATATTTCTCAAAAAGAAGCTTTTCTATTAAGATCAGTGTAAGTTCTTTTATACAATTTGTTCTTCCGTTTTGAAGTTGTTCATAATCATATTCCTAACTAAGATCTGCTTTTATATCGCATTTACAGAGATGCTCCTTTGAATACAAGTTAACATCTTATGCAAATTTGGGAGAAACCAACCTAGACTCTTGGTTCGGCTGATATTAAACTGATCTCCTATTAATTTTGCAAAATACACCATCATTTTATAATTAACTTTATCCTTTCAATTCCTAAATTTAATATATATATATATATATATATATATATATATATATATATATATATATATATATATATATATATATATATATATAATATATATATATATATATATATATATATATACATATATAGGTTGCACTAATGACGAGTTTTGAACAGAATTTCATAGAAACGAGTTACCTGGAATTCGAACCAGAATCACTGCAATATCTGCAGAGTTATCTGAAGGCCATTTATGATCCCATGCTTTTTCGTGAGGTATTTTGAGCAAGAAATTTTACTCGAGACCTTCAGGACTCTTTATGGGAGGTTAGTAACCTTCCTTTTAGGGTTCTCCGTTGCCCTATCGCTCGTCTCACTTTTCATGTTCCTTCCTGTGAAATCACGTTAGCCATACTTTTTTCCTAGAGTAAGAACCCACGACTTTTTTTCAAGGTTCCTGATAGATTCCTGTAAGGGTTTTCGGAACTTGGAGTTTCCTCAAAATGGGTAAGCAAACCCCCACGTAGAAGGGCTGCGGATCTCGGAGGCTCCTCAAGAGTAGGGTGCGGAGCTCCCCTTGTAGAAGGGCTTCGAAACTCGGAGATTTCTCAAGAGAAGGGTGTGGAGCTTCCCTCCAGAAGGGTTTCTGAACAAGAATGTTCCTCAAGAAGAGCGGAACCCATCCTATAGAGAAGCGGTTCCCAACCTGGGGTACGCCTGCTATTGATTGGGGGTACACAAAAAAATATATGGCTTAATTAAAAAACAATTTAAAAGAAAAAAATTAATAGAATAAGATTGTAGAATATCAAATTACGAAATTAAATTATTGTTCTTAATAATATATATATATACATATATAATATATATATATATATATATATATATATATATATATATATATATATATATATATATATATATATATATTATATATATATATATATATATGATTGTGTGTGTACGAAGGTAATCGTAAATAAAAAAATTATGAAGGGGTATGGAAGGAAAAAAGGTTGGGAACCGCTGCAGTATAGAGGTTCAGAACAAGGATGTTCCTCATGAGATGTGGAACCCATCTTATAAAGGTTCGGAGCAAGGATGCTCCTCAAGAGGGGTGGAACGATAGAAATTCCTTAGTGCCTGAAAGTTTCTCTTTCCATGATGTTTGGCAAGAGATGAAAATCAGCAGCCTCGCGATTTAAAGGTTAACACTAAGTTTTAAATAACTATATTACCAATTATTATCTTTTCAAGCATTTTATTTTGCTTTGTTGGAGACACGAGGACTAT
>SEYY01007981.1:25000-27500 GCA_009176605.1 Armadillidium nasatum
TTTTTTGACCAAAATTTGCACATTTTTAGCGTTTGCTGGACAACCGTAATAGGGAGGAAGGAAAATAAGGGCTCATTTTAAAGCTGATAATATTAGCTTTAAAGTGAGCACCTACTTTTTGCTCTAGGTATAATAGTTCAGCAGATATACCTGAAATGTCAGGTCTATTTCAGGTCAGGTAGGCTAAATAAGGCATCTGTTTTTTGTTGTTTTTCTTTTTTATTATTACCAAGATTTTCCGAAAGTGTTTAATTTTTTTTTTTTTTTTTTTTTTTTTTTTTTTTTTTTTTTTTTTTTTTTTTTAATTTGTATTATTATGAATTTTTATTTTAATTTTTTTATAGGTATGGCGTCCCCGTCCACTTCAACCGGTGCTCATGACCAAACCAAAATTTATTTAGTTGGATATCCTTCTCATCAAATAACAGGAAGTAAACTTCCATCAAATGGCCAAGTTTTGAAGTTAATATTTTACAATATGCGTCAAGTTGGTTTGAACTTCAGAGAAGCTGCGAACCTAACCTTAAGAGAGGTCACATTATTCTGGGCCGAAAGCTAAAATACCAACTCAAATGCCTAAACATGCCATCAATAAAGTTGAAAAATTGGATAAAGAATGGTCAAATATACAAAAGAGCTCTTCACGGAAATCCAAAATTCTAAGAAGAACGTGAACTTGCATTTAAATCTAAACTAGAAGATCTATTTGACATTGCTGCTGCAGATGCTGTATCACAAATGACTAAAACAGAAGATATTCAATTTCTCGAATTACAACGACAGAAAGGACGTCCAGGATGCATGGCTGGTGTTGATTTAAAGTTGGAAAGGCTTGAAGAAAGGAAAGCTGAAGGGAAAGCCAGATTGGAGGAAGCTAAGAGGAAAGAACAATCCACTACTGCAAACCCAATAAAATGTAATTATTTTTTTTATAATTTTTAAATAATTTTTCATTATTATTATTACTCAAATACTCATCTTTTGTCTGTGACGAAGTTCAACTCTCTTTCACAGAATGAACGAAAAAAGATTATCTCATTTAATACTAATTTTTTTCTCTCTTCTCTTCCACAGATGAAGAACAAATAAGAGCTTTATTCGAGCTCTGATTCAGAACTATCAGAAGAAGAACCGATGGACACATTATACTCTCCTGTTTTGGACAGTGAAGATCTTCCGGAATCAGGAAACCAGGCTGATGTTGAGGCATGTGCTTCTGTCACCAAAAGAAAAAGACAACGCAGTGGAACTCAAGTTGTCATTGAAAAACTATCCATGTTACTGGACAGATGATACATTTCGGACTGGAACGCCATGCAAATATTATTTGCAACAGCTGAGGCGTTAGATGCTAACACTGAAGAAATAATTCTGAGCCGTAGCACTATTAGAAGACGAAGAAATTCATTCAGGCAGCAAAGAGCAGATAAAATAAAAAATAAATTTCAAAATAAGAAATTGGAGGGAACAGTTGTACACTGGCTGTTATGGTAAGATGTTACCAAACATCCTCAAAAAAGAAAATGTAGTGAGGTTGGTCATTCTTGTGAGCAATGGAGAAGAGGAGCAGCTTTTAGGGGTACCAGCTTTAGAGAATAGTACAGGAAAAGTCTCTCCGGAGGATGTAAAATTTAGGGCTCCTCGAGCATTCAGTCACGCCCGATGGATGGCAAAAGCCATTTATGCACTTAAAATATTTTTGTTTCGAGAGCAGTTTCCATTAACAGAAGCAGAATACAACTCGTTGAGGGACATCAATTTATTTATTATTATATTGTATGTTAGAATGTGGATTACTGCTTCCAAAGCTATCACAGCTCCAAACTCAGATTTTAAACTTATCAAAGATGCATTAGAATACGGAGAAAATGACGGAGGTGTTTCAGAGAAAGTTTTACACAAGTTCTTAAATCATTTATTGTACCTTAACCCAGAGCACGTTTGTTTTGCTTTATTTGATGAGAATGTCTCGGAAGTATTAAAAAGGAAAATGGCCGAAAAGATTTTGTCTTATAAAGATGATAAAGATGATAAGGAATACTTTTAATTATTTCGGTCCTATTCTTTAGGTTTAAGGCTAAGAGCCAAGTAATCAAGTAATAGTATAAAAAAAATGCCTTATTTAGCCTACCTGTCCTGAAATAGACCTAAAATTTCAGGTATATCTGCTAAACTATTATGCCTAAAACAAAAAGTAAGTGCTCATTTTAAAGCTAATAGTGTCAACTTTAAAATGAGTACTTTCTTTCATATCTACCTGTAACGATTCTCCTGCAAAAGCTAAAAATGTGAAATCTTTTGCCCAAAACGGCCATTTTTCCCCATAAAAGGACTAGACCTGGTATTTTAAATATATCTTCTCAACTCTTATACATAGAGTAACAAACGAGTACTCGTTTAAAAGATAATAATACCATCTTTAAAATGAGCCATTATTTTCCTTCCTACCTATTATGGTTGTCCCGCAAAAGCTAAAAATGGTCAAATTTTGGTAAAAAAA
>SEYY01007982.1:0-15000 GCA_009176605.1 Armadillidium nasatum
ACGAGCTAGCCTGGGGTTTCCCACTTCCACACAAAATTGGTACGAAAGCAGAGCACCCTTTGTGCAACGAATACGACGCAACGATGGAGGAATGCGAGAGGTCAATTCCCTCAAGCACCTGCCATTGTAGTACTTATAGATAGGGGTCGTAGAGATAGGGGGTCAAGAGAGTTTGAAAGTAGGGGACAATTTATTAATCTTTTAGCTTTAGACTCAACCCTATCCAGAAGAGAGGAGGAGCCGGAGCCCTCCAACAGCAGGGTTGGAAAAGCCCACTGCCCGGGTAACCCGGGTAAAACCCACTGGGCTGGGTTTTTGGGGACCAAAAGCCCACTTTGCCGTAAAGCGGGTTTTTGCTACTTGATTTAACTGATATTAATAACAAAAATAAGAGAATTTCTGTCTCTTGAAGTCTTGACACACACAAAGGGAAGGATAAATAAAACCTGAAAACTTATTTTTATGCAGTTTAATGCTTTAATACTTTAATTACTAAGTAGGCTACCTGAGTTTAAGAATAAAGACTAATTTAGTATCCAACACAATATGAAAATCACAATTCACCAATCATGTTCATCCTTGGATTTCAACATTCTGTAACATTTAACTAATTTTCCGGCCTTTTCATTGCCTAATTTGTTATGTATAAGGCCATAAGTTGAGAACAATCTCTCCACACCCGCAGAGAATGCAGAGTGATAGCCAATTGGCAAAAATCTGGTGAAAATTTTCCATATTTTGTGGCCCTTTTGTGAACCACCTGCCACCATTTTGCAGCACTCATGCCACTGGTAAAGTTCTCTGTCAGCATGACATGTGGGAAAATTTGAAATTTCCAAAACTGAACAGCGTAATCCACATTTTTCTCCTGCAACCATTCCAAAACAGTTCGATAAGGTGTTGTCGATCTACTTTGGCCCACAGGCACAGCTGGAGCTGGTGAAAATCCAGTTGCCATTTCAACATCACCATCATCACTGCTACCTTCACCTTGGCCAATAAGTTTATATTGATCACACTTCCCAGATGGGCTCTTACTCTTTCAATTTTGTTGCTCACCAGATTACTGCAATGGTTGCATTTTCTCTTCTTCACAGTCTTTTCATTTTCTAGAACATTTACAGTCTCAAACTCTCCCCAAGCCAGGTCTTTCAACCTCCCAACCCTATTCATGATTTAAGATAGAGAAGCTTTTCCACCTTAAAGTTCTGTTAATTGGATGCTATAATTTAATAATTATTGATTAGAAATGCAGAAAGATCTGAAAATATAAAGAATATTCTTAAAACATTTGATTTTTTAAAAAGGGATAAATAAACATTTTTACATTACTGTAGACACACACAAGTTGCATGTGTCTACAGTAATTGGAAATGAAATAGAAAGAGATGTATAGTACAACACTTTTTTGACCAAAAACCCAGAAAACCCCATCAATTCCCCGTGTTTTTGGTCTAAAACCCCGGGTTTTTGGTAAAAACCCACCCGGGCTGGGTTTTTTTGGAGAAAACCCGGGTTTTTGCCAACCCTGGAGAGCAGTACTCCATACAAGGGCGGATAAGACCCTTATATATTTCGAGTAACTGCTCAGAAGAAAAAAATTCTCGCAACCTGAACAGAACTCCCAGCTTCTTAGAGGCCGCTTTAGCAACTATTGTGATATAAGGTTTCCAAGACAGTTTATTGTTTATGTTTAGACCAAAAATGTTAATGTTATTTACAGGTGAGACGGGAGAGCCGTCGAAGAGGATAGGAAAGTTGGGAGGTGTTTTTGAGAGGGAGATGTGAAGAAGTTGAGTTTTTAAAGAGTTGAATTTCACAAGGTTGCTATAACCCCACCGGGAAATCCCATCCAGATCGGCAAGAATAGAATTCGGAAAGTTGAAGACGAGAAGCAACTCTAGAAGCAAAAGAGGGAGCAGATTTGAAATGAGTAGAAAAATGTAGAGTTGAGTCGTCAGCATAAGAGTGAACAGAGTTAGAAGTGAAGTTGAGAAGATCGTTAATGAAAAGTATGAATAAAGTTGGAGATAAAACAGAACCCTGAGGAACACCACAATTGACAGAAAAAGAGGAAGAGTTCGCCCGATCTACAATTGCCGAGATGGAACGATCTGAGAGAAAACTAGACAAGAGTAAGCAAGGTGAAGGAGGAAACCCAAAGGAAGGGAGCTTGGTGAGCAGCGACGCATGCCACACCCGGTCAAAAGCCTTGGATATGTCAAGCTTCACCACACAAGAGTCACCGAAATCCAGAAGGGCAGAAGACCATAGATCAGTAAGATAGGAGAGTATGTCACCAGTTGACCTCGAACGTCGAAAGCCATACTGGTGATCTGAGAGAAGAGAATGAGACTCCAAATGATCCAGGAAATGAGAGTTGAGGAGAGTTTCAAATTTTTTTGACAAAACACAAGTGAGAGCTATAGGTTAGAATATAGCTATAGTTAGAAGGGTCAGAGCGGTTACCCTTTTTCGGGATCGGCTGAACAAATTCAAGCTTCCAGCATTGAGAAAAAGTAGTAGTATTAAGGCATAGAGAGTAGAGCTGAACAAGGACAGGCGTTAAATCGGAAGCACACTCTTTCAAGACAAGAGGGGAAATGCCATCCGGGCGACTTGCCTTCCTGATGTTCATAGATTTCAGGATCCCATGCACCCGATCATGAGTAATTATAGGTAGAGACATGGGACACCTGAGAGGAGAAGGAGTAGGAGGAGGAATGCCAGAATCGAGCAGGGTGGAATTAGATGAGTATTAGTAGGAGAACCATCAGAGCGAATAAGAGGAGGAAATGTGTGTGGATTCCCTTTTGAAAATGTTTAAGGAGAAGCCGTTAAAATGTGTGGCCATCCAAAAAATAAGAGAGGATCTAACTACAGAAGTGAATAGAAAGCTCTATAATATTTTAGATCATATAATTGTTCAGTTAGAAAACAGGTTTTCTGATGTTGCCAAATTAAATTTCTTTGCTCTTATTGATAAAGAAAAATTTGTTAATTATAGGAATCAATATCCAATTGACTTTTCAACATATTACTAGAAAGTTATTCAATATTCGAAAGGAAAAAATTGAGCAATGAATTAAAGGTTCTTTGGAACAGTGAAGAACTTAAAGTAAATCAGAATATAATACTTAAAAATAAAGGAACTTGATCTATGTAATGATAAAGTGTTCCGGTTGGGAACCTTGATGGCAACTCTATCCGTAACATCCAGTAGTGTAGAAAGATCGTTCTCATGTTTAAAACGGATCAAATCGTACTTGCAAAATAAAATGAGTAGTGAAAGGCTAAATGATTTATTTAATCAGGATATCAACTGAAAAAGAACTATTGGTTTCTCTTTGTGAAAATGAAGAAATATATGATAAAACTATTAATTATTTAATTCAAAAGGACAGGAAATTAAACCTCTCATACAAATAAATAAGGTACGTATTACAATTATTAAAGTACGTTTTTTGTATATTTATATATATATATATATATATATATATATATATATATATATATATATATATATATATATATATATATATATATATATATATATATATATATATATATATATATATATATATATATATATATATATATATATATATATATATATATTTCTTTGACCTCCGTTCTCTCTAAAGTTTTCGAATCTATCCTTAACAGGAAGATTTGGAAACATCTCAATTCTTCTAATCTTATCTCAGATCGCCAGTATGGCTTTCGTAAGAAACGCTCTACGGGTGATCTTCTTTCCCTTCTCTCTGACTCTTGGTCCTCCGCTCTTCGGCATTTCGGTGAATCTTTTGCTGTCTCGCTGGACATATCGAAAGCCTTCGATAGAGTCTGGCACAAAGCTTTGATTTCTAAACTTCCCTCTTTCGGTATCTATCCTTCTCTCTGTGATCTTCTCTCTAATTTCCTTTCCGGTCGTTCTATAGCTGCTGTTGTAGACGGCCACCGCTCTTCCTTTAAATCTATTAATAGTGGTGTTCCTCAGGGTTCTGTTCTATCCCCAACACTTTTTCTACTTTTCATTAATGACCTTCTCTCTATTACCTCATCTCCTATCCACTCCTATGCTGATGACTCCACCTTCATTATTCCTTCCAGTTTTGAAAAACGTCCCACCCAACAGCAGTTGATAGACTCGAGAAGGGTAGCCTTGGAGCAACTAACCTCTGATCTTTCACTTATTTCAAATTGGGGCAGAGAAAACATGGTTGTTTTCAATGCCTCAAAAACTCAATTTCTTCATCTCTCCACTCGACACAATCTTCCACACAACTATGATATCTTCTTCGAAAACACACAACTCAAACCTTCATCTGTTCTTAATATTCTTGGTGTTTCTTTTTTCTCGTGATCTTTCTTGGAAAGATCACATTACTTCTCTTTCTAAACAAGCTTCTAAGAGGTTGGGTGTTCTGAGGCGCCTTCAGAATTACTTCACGCCACCCCAGTTGCTTGCTCTGTATAGGGGTGTTGTTCGCCCCTGTATGGAGTACGCTTCGCACATCTGGGGTGGTTCCACACACACGGCTCTCCTAGAGAAGGTGGAGTCTAGGGCATTTCGTCTCATCAACTCTCCTGCTCTTACTAACTCTCTTCAATCTCTTTCTGCCCGTCGAATTGTTGCGTCACTCTCTCTTTACTATCGCTATTACAACGGACACTGCTCTTCTGAACTCTCTCGTCGCATACCTCCTCCATTGAGAAGAGCTCGTGCGACACGCCTTTCTACACAGTCTCATCCTTTCTCTGTCCAACTCTCCGACCCAGACTTAACCGCTATGCTCAATCTTACATATACTCTACTGGTAAAGTCTGGAACACACTCCCTTCATCTGTTTTCCCAACTTCCTTTGACTTGCATACTTTCAAACGCCGTGTATCTGGACACGTCGGCCTCCATCGACCATGATTATAGATCCTTCCCAACTCCGGTGGAATTTGGTAGGCCTCTGACCTTTGCCCACCGAAGGAGATATAAAATATATATATATATATATATATATATATATATATATATATATATATATATATATATATATATATATATATATATATATATATATTATAGTGTGTGTGTGTGTGTGTGTTGTGTGCATGTTGCGTTTGTGTGTGTGTGTGTTTGTGTGTGTTTGTGTGTGTGTGTGTGCGATTGTGCCTACCCAAGTATAATCTTCAAGGTCCGCCACTGGCATATATATATATATATATATATATATATATATATATATATATATATATATATATATATATATATATATATATATATATATATATATATATATATATATATATATATATATATATATATATATATATATATATATATATATATATATATATATATATATATATATATATATATATATATATATATATATATATATATATATATATATATATATATATATATATATATATATATATATATATAATATATATGAAGAATGAAACTTAGAAGACCCAGGTAATGAGAGTTAAAAAGAATTTAAAAGGTTTTATACAGAACACAAGGTAGAGCTAGGAAGTTGGAATGATCATAGGGGCTACCTTTCTTTGAAATCTTCAAGTAATGAGGAAAGGTACTATTTTTAGTCACTGAGTAGAGCTGAACGAAGATAGACATTTGCTCAGACACACCTTCTCTCTGAACTAGTGGATGAATATCAAGGCCACGAACCTTCATCACGCTCATAGATCTCAAGATTTCACGTTCCCGATTATAAGTGATCAGTTGATCACTGATAGAGGTATGGGACACCTGAGAAAAGAAAGAGTAGAGTGAAGAATGACAGAATCGTCACGGAATTAGGTTTAAAAAAAGGAGGCCGAATATATTAGCATTTTAGAAAAATTATTGGATATAGGTCCGTCAGAACGAAGAGGAAGAGGAAGGGCAGATTAACAGAAGTTATTAGAGATGCTTTTGGCAAGAGGTCTAAAATTTTTATCAGTAAAAGAACCAAGGAACCACTTCCTTTTAGTGAAAGTACGCTTGACCTGTCTAATAATATCCCAGCAACGATTCCGAGATGAATGAAAATTTGCAAGAGTGAAATTTTCATTCCTGATAAGCGTTGTCTTCATCCTGAAGGGCATGAGAACAGGTTCCATCAAATCATGGATTTTGAGGAGAAAAAGAAATAGTTAAAGATGGAATGAACCTGCTTTTACCACTAGCGATTACGTCCCCTAACATTTCTGCAAACACTGAAGCGAAGGCAAAAAATTATTTGTTCCAAAAAATTATTTTGTTCCAAGCGACTTAACGTCCATCAGTTATCCTGATTAAAATGCCAGTTAGACCTTTTGGGGTATGGTGGAGCTGCGAAAAAAAATAATTATACCAGAGTTACAAGATTGTGGTTAAAGTAACGGATAGGAAGGAAAATGGTGTATTTATAATGAGAAGCGTAGTGATGGAGCATAAGTTAGATGTGTTTAAGATCTTGTTACTGGGATCAGAGATATGTGTAGGTTAATTAATAAACTGTTCCAAGTTGTTCAGAACACTGAATATATATATATATATATATATATATATATATATATATATATATATATATATATATATATATATATATATATATATATATATATATATATATATATATATATATATATATATATATATGATTTCACCTCTGGTGGGCAAAGGCCAGAGGCCTACTAAACTTTCCACCCGAGTTAGGTTGAAAAACCTGAAATCTTGTCAAGTTAAATCACGACATGTCCAGATACACGGCGTTTGAGGATACTCAAGTCAAAGGAAGCTGGTAAAATAGATAAAGGGAGTGTGTTCCAGATTTTACCAGTAGAGTACATCAAAGATTGAGCATAATGGTTAAGTCTGGGGTCAGAGAGTTGGACAGAAAAGGATGAAACTGCTTAGAAAGGCGTGTCGCACGAGCTCTTCTCTATAGATGAGATATGCGACAGGAGAGTTCTGAAGTGAACATTGTAATAGTGAGAGCATAGAGAGAGTGATGCAGCAATTTCATATGCAGAAAGAGACTGGAGAGTATTAGTGAGAGCGGAAGAGTTGATAAGGCAAAAAGCCTTAAACTCCATCTTTTCAATTAGATCTGTATGAGCTTAACCACTCCATACAGGGGCAAACAACACCACTATAAAAAGAAAGCAACTAGGGTGAAGTGAAGAAATTCTGAAGGCACTTCTGAACACCCAACCTCTTTGAAGCTTGCTTAGAATTAGAAGTAATGCGATCTTTCCAAGAAAGTGTATAAAGGACAGATGTGGGTTTGAATTGTGTGTTTTCTAAGAAGATGAAGTAGTTGTGTATAAGGTTGTGTCGTAGAGAAATGGAGAACCCAAGTTTTTGAGGCATTGAAAACGATCATATTTTCTCTGCCACAATTTGAAAACGAGAAAGATCTTATGTTAGTTGCTCCAAGGTTATCCTACTTGCGTCAAGTAATTGCTGTGGGGAGGGGGGGGGAACGTCTTTCAAATTGAAAGGAGTCGTCAGCATAGGAGTATATAGGAGATGAAGTAACAGAGACAAGGTCATTAATAAAAAGTAGGAAAAATGTTGGCGATAAGACATATTCTTGAGGAACACCACTGTTAATTTAAAAGATTTAAAAGATGAACGTTGGCCGTTTATGACAGGAAAGGAAATCAGAGAGAAGACCACAACGAGAAGAATATATTCCGAAAGACAGAAGTTTGGAAATCAAAGCTTTGTGCCAGACTCTATCGAAAGCTTTCGATATGTCCAGCAAAAGATTCACCGAAATGACGAAGAGCGGTGGGAAAAAAGAGTCAGAGAGAAGGAAAAGAGGACCACTAGTAGAGCATTTTTTTACGCAGCCGTACTGACGATCAGAGATAAGATTAGAAAAATTGAGATATTGACAAATCTTCCAGTTAAGGATAGATTCGAAAACGTTAATAAAAACGTACGTTAAAGAAATGGGACGGTAATTGGAGGGTTGAGAGTGGTTTCCTTTTTTCTGAACAGGTTGAAGTAGAAAGACATGGAGAAATACTTTACCAAGGCAGGGTGTAAGCTCAGAAGCACATGTTTTGAGAACTACTGGAGAGATACTATCAGGACCGTTCTCTTAGTGTTCAGCTCATAGAGAGCAGAAATTACGAATTTAGAAGAAATTAAAATTTTTTGCATAAATGAACTGGAGGGAGTTGAAAGAGAGTATAGGAATAGCTCCGGAATGTCTAATGTTGACGTAGGAGCAAAAATTTTATTCAGGTTTAGTAGAAGGCAAAATGGCTCTTGTACCGTCAGAAGATACCAGAGGAGGGAAGGAGAAAGAAATAAATTTAGAGTTGACATTTGAAAAATTCCAGAAAGGGCATGACTAGGAAGAACCAGAAAGATTATTGCTCTTACGACCGAGAAGTGAGTTTTTGGTGTTTCGGAGAATAGATTTTGCACGATTTCGGGAAGAAATAAAAGTTTTATGAGTTTCAGGAGTTTGAAATTCAGTAATCACTGAATGCAACATCTCAGCGTCAGATACACGAGAATATGCAGAGTTAAACCAAGGTTAGTTAGGTTTAGTAGAAGGGAAAGAATATGGAACTTACACCTCCAGGCCAGAGAGAATTACCTCGGTTATGCGCTCTGCACACTCCGAGGAACGCCTCCCATGGAAACAGTAATCATTCCAGGGGAAATCAAAAGAGTACAATAGCAAGTAAGACCAGTTAGTGGCACAGAAATGTTACAAAACTCTCCTCGCTCTCCGAAGGCGGGGGCCGTTTTTGTGGAAGACTTGAAGAGACAACAAGAACTGGAAATAAGAAGTGATCGGATAAACACAGAGGGAGGAGAATTCAACAGCTGGATCGTGGGAACTAGACAAAAGCCGTTGGCGGTGTTGAACGCTAAAATCACCTAAATGATGATTTCGGAGAAAGGAGTGGAAGAAAGAATGTATTCTATTTTTGGAGTTAAGATAGTCGAAGAATTTTTTATAATTTGTAGAGTTAGGAGATAAGTAGACAAAACAAATGAATTTAGCTGTAGAGTTGCAAGGAAGTTTAAGAAATAAAGTAAACTATTCAGAAGATTCCAAATTAGGGACAAGAGAACAGACATCTTTGCGCATATTTGCTTAACATCCGCCTTTGGTTGAAAGTTGAGAATAGAGGCAGTAAGAGGAAACTGAAAAGGGTTTGCTGTCAGACCACTTAAGTACCTAAGTTTCAGTTAGAACAGGAGAGGAGATCTAGAAGAAGAGAGATAGTGTTTGGCAAAGTAGATCTTAGACAAAAGACCGCGAATGCTGCAGAAATTAATGGAAAAAGAAGACAGTGCACTAGGGCAAGCCGGCATCAAGGTCAATATACATATATATATATATATATATATATATATATATATATATATATATATATATATATATATATATATATATATATATATATATATATATATATATATAATATATATATATATATATATATATATATATATATATATATATATATATATATATATATATATATATATATATATATATATATATATATATATATATATATATATATATATATATATATATATATATATATATATATATAATATATAATATAGATATATATAATATATATATATATATATATATATATATATATATATATATATATATATATATATATATATATATATATATATATATATATATATATATATATATATATATATATATATATATGCATAGAGTTTTACCTCTACGCTATTGGCGCTATCCCGCCAGTAGCGCAGAGGTAAAAACTCTATGCTTTTTTGCTATAGGGCCCGGGTTCGATTCCCCTATAGAAAACTTTAAACTTTGATGTTTAATGAATATTTGATCTGCGAGAGTGTTAGCAGACTTTAATTATTACTTTATATATATATAATATATATATATATATATATATATATATATATATATATATATATATATTATATATATATATATATATATATATATATATATATATATATATATATATGATTCACATCAGTGTTTACAAACTTCAGTTGATAAAAGGAAACATCGCCACAATGAAAAAGCACCGAATTACGTATGTTTCCGTAAGACGTTCCATTACGTAATATCGAGGAGACAATTCAGGAATGATATAAACACCATACATCATTGCTTATTACGTAGCAGATAACATATCGGGGGATTTAATTAAAACAGACTTTCAAAATGTAAGCCTCCTCCCTTGGTACGGTGGACCATATTGGCCTACATCGGCCGGAGGTTCATAGTGTCGCTAATACCTGTTGCTCCTTCCTCGACCCTCTGCAATAAATGTTGGCAATTTCCTCCCATACACCCTATAAATAAAAGTAAAAAAAAAATGAGGTCTCAGAACCTGGGTGGCCATAGAGTCGGACCATCGATCAGGATCCTCTTGCGAGGGTATCCGTTATCACTCGGAAAAAATTGACAATCTGTGTTCGAGATGTGCCCGTGATGACGTCACCTATCATTTTTGTAAAACTGTAATCAAAGCATCCCTCCTTTAAAACCTGCAAATTCTTTAACTATGGTGTACGATGTTTGTGTCATTCCCCATAATGTCCCCATTCCCTTGATATCACGTAAACGAACAGTTTACAGCCCTATATGTATACGATGAAATTTCATTGTGATGATGTTACCCTCCATTTGTCGAAGTTTGTAAACATCGATGTGAATCACCCTGTATAGTTTTTTTTTCATGAGTTTCCAACCTGGTTTGCAATACCTCCGAATTGACTCTCCGATCGATTTCCTTCTAAACATAGTAGCCTTCTAAGCATAGATTACTTCCTTTAGAGAGCTTTTAGCCATGTGATCATCCAGTGTTTGCTTTTAAGTCTAAATCCTGAATTACAGTATAACACGAAATCTGTTTTATTAGTATGAATACAAATAATCATATAATTTCAGATAATTAAAATAAGAACTAAAATATAATAGTGTTTGTATGTGTGTGTGTTGTTACTAAAGATCGCCAAATGAAAGCAATATAACATAGCATTATTTTACTCAAAATCTCCATCGTAGAAAAAGAAAAACAAAACTGAGTCATAAAATAAAAGTGAAGATCTTGTAGAAAAATTTTGAGTCGTAAATCTGATTTGGTTCTCTTCTCATAACCTCAATGGAGACCGGACTCGCCATTTTGGAAATGCTGAGCAAAGTTTTTTTTCTATCTTACCCTCTATCTATTACAAAGACTTTCATTATTTTATTTCTTCTTATTCTTTTTTCATTTCTCTTTTTGACAGAAGATTTCATTGCTATTTTTGGTGACTCTTTTCTTTCGATTTTTGTGTTTCTCTTCCGTTTGGAAGCCGTCAAAAGACATCGTTTTAAGTCTCATATGAAGTGCCTCAATGGTGGACTCAGACCTTCACAAATCCACTATTTATGTTTCACAATCGGGCTTGAGTCTCACTTGTGACTAGCAAATGTTTAAGATCATACCACTTATTATTATTACTATTATTATTATTATTATTATTATTATTATTATTATTATTATTATTATTATTATTATTATTATTATTATTATTATTATTATTATTATTATTATTATTATTATTATTATTATTATTATTATTATTATTATTATTATTATTATTATTATTATTATTATTTATTATTATTATTATTATTATTATTATTATTATTATTATATTATTATATTATTATTATTATTATTATTATTATTATTATTATTATTATTTTTAAGAAATATTGAATTTTATTAATAAATACTGGCTTTTTTAAACAATGGAATTTAGTTTCTGGCTGTTCAAAAAAATGATCAAATAATTGATTTTTTTCTTTTTTTCTTAATTGAAGATAGCGACCTCAAAATGAGTTTATGAAAACAGTTTTTTGAGCATTTTACCATATGACACTCTATGAGTTATAAATTGCATTTCTAGTACCATTTACACACACACACACACACACACACACACACACACACACACATATATATATATATATATATATATATATATATATATATATATATATATATATATATATATATATATATATATATATATATATATATATATATATATTGTGTGTGTGTGTGTGTGTTGTTATGTGTGTGTGTGTGTGTATGTGTTTGTTTTTTTTTTTTTTATATTTATTAAATAAAATATATATATATATATATATATATATATATATATATATATATATATATATATATATATATATATATATATATATATATATATATATATATATGTCTGTGTGTGTGTGTGTGTGTTAATTTAAATGGGATTGATATGATTTGACTCGGAGTATTTCAACATTATTGATACTATTGAATGTGAAACATGGATTTTTTTTTCTGAGGAAAAGGAAAATTAGAAAATGTTTATAACAAATTCATTTCTGAAACTTCATAAAAATTATTTTGGAAAAGAAAAGTTTGAGTTTTTAATTTCAAAGATAAAATAGATTTCTTTGGAATTTGCTGCTGGGTAATGTCATCCCTTCGCTTCTCACTCTTTTATGTCACTAATATCACAAATTTTATTCAATATTAAAGTGAATTATATTATTATTATATATTATATTCACACATAAATACATTTACTTAAATATTCATTATCAATGCTGACAATTAATTAATCTTATTCTAGAAACGAAAAAAAAATTTTTAATTTTAGAATAAATACAATGAAAAATTCAGAATTCCAACTAAGAGTATTTACATAAATGTATTATTATTATTATTATTATTATTATTATTATTATTATTATTATTATTATTATTATTATTATTATTATTATTATTATTATTATTATTATTATTATTATTATTATTATTATTATTATTATTATTATTATTATTATTATTATTATTATTATTATATTATTATTATTATTATTATTATTATTATTATATTATTTATTATTTATCTATTATTTTATTTTTAACAATGAATTCATGAAAGTTAAAATAATTATTTTTTGTCCTTTATTTATATTTCATATAATTACTATGGAGTGAATGCCTCAAAGAAACAAAAAATAATGATTAATTACTTGAGAGAAAACGGAATTTCATTTCAATTTTTTATAATAATAATAATAATAATAATAATAATAATAATAATAATAATAATAATAATAATAATGATAATTATAATAATTGAAAACCATATAAAAGATGTGTAAAACTTCATTTAAGGATTTCATTCATATATGACCTTGCACCAGGACATAATTTTCGACGTTGCGATAATTTAGGTGAATAACCATTCTATCATCTCCTTTGCAGTCCAAAACTTTAACTCCTTTTTGTTTCCAATCTAAAAGAGCATTTGAGAAACAAAACTTCAGTTGAAGGTCGAATAAATCTCAAGGAAACATTTTACGAAGATCGAAGCACCGTCTCTAGAAGTGTGTTGACCTAAATGGTACAAATGTTGAGAGGCAATGTCCGAAATTTTATGTATTTTTCTTAAAACCGTTTTTGGTGTGCCACCAAGTCCTTTTAACTCACTTTCGTATATATATATATATATATATATATATATATATATATATATATATATATATATATATATATATATATATATATATATATATATATATATATATATATATATATAATATATATATATATATATATATATATATATATATATATATATATATATATATATATATATATATATATATATATATATATATATATATATATATATATATATATATATATATATATATATATATATATATATATATATATATATATATATATATATATATATATATATATATATATATATATATATATATATATATATATATATATATATATATATATATATATATATATATATATATATATATATATATATATATATATATATATATATATATATATATATATATATATATATATATATATATATATATATATACTTATTTATTTCACAATCACCTTTCGCACTTTCGTGGTGTGGTACCCTCCACGACTCCTCACAAACATGCCCATTCTTACCTTTCATTCCTTTTCACCATCGCCCTCCATCTCACTTTGTCCTCCGCAAGTCTACTACCCTTTTCTAAACTCAAATTCCTTCCACCCAAAATCTTTCTCACTCCATCCATCCAACTCTACTTTGACCTTCCCTTCCCCTACCACCATCCACCTCGGATCTAAGTATCTTATTGACCATTCTGTCCTCATTCATTCTACACGTATGTCCAAACCATTTTTGCACACCCAACTCCGCTCTATCAATTACACCCATCTTCCATTTACATTTCATCTATAATCCTATCAATCCTTCTCAATTTATATATTGCTCTCAAACCTTTCATCTCAAAGACATTCAAACTTTTCCTCGCCCGAGCACTTATCATCCATGTTTCACACCCATATATTACAGAAGGTAAACACATACATTCAAATACACTTATCTGTATTTCTTTCGAAATTTTTCCTTCCTTTCCTACTTCTCTTAGGCACCCCAACACTTTCATTCTCTCTACCAGTGTTCTTTATTTTTTTTTCCGTCCCACCCTTAACTTACACCAACATTCCTAGATATTTGAATTCTTCAAGTTTTCTTCCCCCCACTTCTACACCCCTCCATTCCTCCCTCCACATCTTCTCATCCCCACCTCCAATCTTCATAATTTTACTTTTCGCTGGATTGACTTTCAATCTCATGTTTGCACATTTCCCCTCAAACTCTCTCACAAATATTCTCCTCTTTTCTCCAGATTCTGCCACCAACTTCGCATGATTTGCAAAAAGTAAAACATTCACATCCCATTCACCCTCCATATTTCTCAGCCTAACACCATTCCCTTCTCTCTCCATTTCTCTAACTACACCATCCATCAATAGATTAAAAAGCCATGGCGACATTAAACACCCCTGTCTCAATCCCACTCCTATACTAAACAATCCGATAGTTTTCTCTTCACCCTCACTCTTGATCTACAAATTCGCAGAAAAACCTTTGAC
>SEYY01007982.1:25000-37500 GCA_009176605.1 Armadillidium nasatum
GAAACGTGCAGTCATTCAGCCCGTGCCGAAGAAGGGAAACCCCTCTCAACTCTGTAACTATCGTCCTATTTCTTTAACCTCCGTTCTTTATAAAGTTTTCGAATCTATTCTTAGCTGGAAGATTTGGAAATACCTTAATTCTTCTATTCTTATCTCTGATCGCCCGTATGATTTTCGTAAAGAACGCGCTACTGGTGATCGTTTTTCCCTTCTTTCTTACTCTTGGTCCTCCGCTCTTCAGGGTTTCGATGAAAATTTCGTTGTAGCGCTAGATAAATCGAAAGCCTTCGATAGAGTCTGGCACAAAGCTTTCTTTTTCAAACTTCCCTCTTTCAGAATCTATCCTTCTCTATGTGAACTTCTTTCTAATTTCCTTTCTCGTCGTTCAATAGCAGTCGCTGTAGACTGCCACCGATCTTCCTTTAAATCGATAAATAGTAGTGTTTCTCAAGGATCTGTCTAATATTCAACTCTTTTTTTCTAATTTTCATCATTGATTTCCTCTCTATTACTTTGTCTCCTATCCCCTCCTATGCTGATGACTCGACCCTTCATTACTCCTTTCCCACCGTATCTCGGTCAGTTTTCAGCACCAATTATATTTTACAAATTTCTATTTTAAAATACAATCAAAATATAAATTCATTAACTATGTATAAGATATTTAAAATAATAATAATTGCAATAAAACACTGAATGTTAATTAGTTATTTTGATTCTGATATTAATAGCAGTTAATTGATGCAAGAAGGGTGGCCTTGGAGCAAATGATTTTCTCGCATTTCAAATTTGGGCAGAGAAAACATAGTCGTTTTCAATGCCTCATAAACTCAATTCCTCCATCTCTCTACTCGACTAAACCTTCCATAAAACAATGACATCTTCTTGGAAAACACTCGACTCAAACCTTCACCTGTCCTCGATATTCAGTGTTCCTTTTTCTCGTGACCTTTCTTGAAATGATCACATTAATTCTCTTTTTAAACAAGCTTCTAAGAGATTGGGTGTTCTGAGGCGCCTTCAGAATTTTTTACGCCACCCCAGTTGCTTGCTCTTTATTAGGGTATTGTTTGTCCCTGTATGGAGTACGTCTTGCACATATGGGGTGGTTCCACACATAACTCTTCCCGAAAAGGTAGAGTCTAGGGTTTTTCGTCTTATAAACTCTTTTGCTCTTACTAACTCTCTTCAATCTCTTTCTGCCCGTCGAACTGATGTGTCACTCTCTCTATACTATTGCTATTACAACGGACACTGCTCTTCTGAACTCTCACATCGCATATCCCCTCTATTGAGAAGGGCTCGTGTGACACGACACTCTACACATTCGCATCCTTTCTCTGTCCAACTCTTCGACCCCAGATTAAATCGCTATTCTCAATCTTACATCTACTGTACTGGTAAAGTCTGGAACACTCTCCCTCTATCTGTATTCTCAATTTCCTTTGACTTGCTCACTTTTAAAAGCCGGGTATCGTGTCACGTCGGCCATTAGCGACCAGATTTCTGACATTTCCTCAACTCTGGTGGAAATTGTTAGGTCTCTTTCCTTTGCGTACCAGAGGATATATATATATATATATATATATATATATATATATATATATATATATATATATATATATATATATATATATATATATATATATATATATATATATATATATCAAGATTGAAAACTTTGGATTTTCATAAATAAAAGCAGGCAGACCAAAGATCAACTTGCAGTACAATGATTGTTGACGACTCTTGTAAAAAAGTGTTAATATATTTAATAGTAATGTTAATTATACGTGTTCTATGATTTTGATAAAATTAAGAACATAGAACACAGTTCTGTAATCAAATATCCCATAAATTTTTAATGATAGGAAGTGGTTAGTTTTGACCTCTTTAAGTAAGTATAACTACTCATAAAATTTAAGCGAGCAACACAAGTTGGAGAACGGCCCTCGAAGTGGACAACCTAAATTAATTGAACGATTGGAAAGAATGGCATAATCCACTACATGAATTTAAATTAACTGGTTTAAATATGTGGTTGTTTTAGCATTTCAATGAAAGGCAACCCTCACATTTTAGACCAAGAAATGGACATACCTGATTTTTCGGGAAAAATGTGACCGATTTTTTAGCAACAAAAATAAATAAATAAGAAAATAAATAAATTTACAATAGTTGTACAAAATAAGAATAGATATATATATATATATATATATATATATATATATATATATATATATATATATATATATATATATATATATATATATATATATATATATATATATATATATATATATATATATATATATATATATATATATATATATATATATATATATATATATACTATATATATATATATATATATATATATTATACGAAATAGGGCTTCTGGGGATGAAATTGTCGAATATAATATAATAATAATATAATAATAATAATAATATATAATAATAATAATAAATAATAATAAATAAAATAAATAATAAAAAAAAATAATAATAATAATAATAAATAATAATAAAAAATAATAATAATAATAATAATAATAATAATAATAATAATAATAATAATAATAATAAATAAATAAATAAATAAATAATTAGATAACTAAATTAAAAAAATAAATAAAAAATAAAACAATAAAATAAGTTTGTTTGTAATTTTGTATGAGAATTGACAAATCCTGAATCCATTATTGAATGAAAAAGTAAATTAAGTCAATGTTATTTATGGACTAAACATTAAACGTTGATAAAACTTATTCAACGAAAAACTGATGCATCTTTTATATATATATATATATATATATATATATATATATATATATATATATATATATATATATATATATATATATATATATATATATATATATATATATATATATATATATATATATATATATATATATATATATATATATATATATATATATATATATATATATATATATATATATATATATATATATATATATATATATATATATATATATATATATATATATATATATATATATATATATATATATATATATATATATATATATATATGTTTGTAAGAGTGTGGCGATTCCTTAGCTCTATTTGATGCATATTATTTTCCATTTACGGAGAAAGCTGAAAAAAAAAGTCGAAGAGAAACGGTCCGAATGCAATATTAAAATAAGCAGAAAAGTTATGAGAACTTTTTCTTATTAGATAAGGCGATAAAAGAATGAAAAAAAATAGACATATTTTCAGTTTATGCTGTATACAGCATGCGCACCACGATGTACGCGCATATGCTTAAACAATACTAATAAAATGAACGCGCTCCTAAACTGCACCTGCTACATTCTTAATATCTCGTCTGATGTGAAATAAGATTCACTTTTTATCATCGTATGAAGCCAAAGCAAAGAAATAGAAACAGTTAATGTTAGTGAGAGATATATAAACAAAGAGTTGTGCAGAGGGCGCGAAAAGCTAATAATATGAGCGAGTGTGGAGTGCGAGGAGAAAGTTTTATATACACAATAGGTCCAACAATATATTGGTTTTATCACACTTATTTTACATTTCGCCAATATTTATTACCAATCTTTAGTATGGCTTGGAACGAATATGGGACTTCTTTTTTATATTTGCCTTTATTCTTTTCTATTCAATTTTTATTAGCTTTATCCACAATTTTTGTTATAAAATAAAATTCCCCAAAGTATTTGATTTCGTTTATATATATACATATATCAAGAGTGGAGGCAAAGGCTGATTTTATTAAACCATTTATTTAAATGCTTGCAATTTACTTCTGGGAAAGCCTTGTACCTCTCATCATTTGAAAAATGTATTCCTAAATACCTTCGTTTCCTTTGAGCTTTTGTTTGTAATGCATAAATTACCGCATGAAGAAAAATATATAGAAATGTATATAAGAATACATAGGAATAAACGATTATACACTAAGAAGTCGTATACACACGTGTGCGTTAATAGACATAAACACACGTGGGCTGTTCCCTTCTGGAAAATATATTGGCTGTGCTAACAGTAATCGCGTTCTGGCAATACCTTCCTTGATTTATGGACTGGCTTCGCTACGTTGCCAAACATGAAAAACACGAACGGAAAAGAGAGAAGAAGAAGAAGAAGAAGAAGGTAGATTCCCTAACGGATTACTCATAATAAAATAGAAGCAGTTGCAAGGGGGAAAAACTCTCAAGTCTTCTTTTCATCTTCAGATCACGAAGATTATTTTCTTAATGAGGAACTTATTAATTTTTTTTGGTAAATATTTCTTCACTTAAATCTCATAAAAACCAAAGCACTTTTCTCATGTTCTATCTTAAGTATTTTTAAAACACACAAAAATATAATAATATATATATATATATATATATATATATATATATATATATATATATATATATATATATATATATATATATATATTATATATATATATATATATATATATATATATATATATATATATATTATGAGTGTGGAAGGAGATAAAAAGCGAATGAGTTTAGCTCCTCCTTCAGTTAATCCTCGAGACTTGCACCTTAATGAAGCAGCTTTTAGACACATTAAATCAAATAACAGGTGCACCTAATGGAGCTACGCGCAAAAGTCGTCGTCGGGAGTCTTCAGGAGGAGGAGGAGGAGGAGGAGGAAGAAGGAGCATCACCAGAAGACCCGTTTGTATATCATCTTTTTTGATTAAATCTGAAGAAGGAAGAGCTTCTTCGAAAGACAAACCGAGGAAGGCGCTGAGAAGGGAGGTAGGGGGAAGGGGGAGGGGGAGGGAGGGGGGGTCGAAGCACGTCTTGCCAGACGAGTAAATCAACATTTATTTATTACAAGCAAAAGTGATTTAGTGTCTCTTATCTTGCGACAAGATTAACTCGCCTCTTCCCTTATTGAGATGCAAAATTTAATCACAATAATAATAATAATAATAATAATAATAATAATAATAATAATAATAATAATAATAATAATATCAGGTTTTGCTAAATTTAAACGGATGTACTCACCTGTCATGATAGATAACGATGTCCTTCAACATATTTTTTTTTTTTTTTTTTATTTTTTTTTTTTTTTTTTAGAATAAATATAGAATTAAAAAGGAAAAACCTTTTCAGGTTCTATTTTTTCAAAGCACAAAAAGTCAATCCTTAAATACACTTCATCTATATTAATCATTTATTAAAAAATTTAATAAAAACTACATCACACACGATACTTACTAATCAGTATATATATATATATATATATATATATATATATATATATATATATATATATATATATATATATATATATATATATATATATATATATATATATATATATATATATATATATATATATATATATATATATATATATATATATATATATATATATATATATATATATATATATATATATATATATATATATATATATATATATATATATATATATATATATATATATATATATATATATATATATATATATATATATATATATATATTATATATATATATATATATATATATATATATAACTCTTCGTTTATTTATAGTGTGAGGATGTAGCGTCGTCCGAACCGATGGAAATATTCCCCACTGGGCTTAACCCGCGGAGTGATAAGGTGAGGTAGACCATTCCGTTTCACTCCGTTACCCTTTTATTCGTTCTTTTTCGCGTTTCACCTTCTCAGAGTGTCTCTAGTGTACCCTCGTCCCATAATGTCAATGCTCTTGCTCTTTGGTTCGGTCCTTTTCTTGTTTCACCATCTCAGATGGATTCTAGTGTACCCTCACCTCATATTAGAGTGTCTATGGTCTCATTTCCCCTTCAACTCCCTTAACATGTTCCCTCAAATTTTCAAGCGCTTACTCGTACATTACCTTTAAAAAAAGAAAAGAAACATCAAAATGGTGAAACACAAGGCTGCTTCATAGATGCTTGGAGAGGCGGCATCAAAACAATGCTCCTCATCCATCCCTTTCTCCTTAACTACTTGAGAGTTGGTACCCTCCGGTTATGGTGTTGGTGCCACCAAGACATCTATGCCAATTTGCACTGGTGCACGGTCTTTTATTTTTCTAGTTTCGTTTCTAATTTCCACTTTGTCGAACACTATCTCTCTTCTTCTAGATCTCTTCTCTTGTTCTAAACTTAAACTCAAGTGTTTGAGTGCTTTGACAGCATACCCTTCTCTGTTTTCTCCTACTGTCTTTATCCTAAATTTTCAGCCATAGGCGGATGTTGCGCATATGTGCGCAACGATGTTGTCTGTTCTTGTGTCTCTAATTTGGAGTCTTCCGAATTCTCTACTTTATGGCTTAAACTTTCTTGCAACACTACAACTAAATTCATTTGTTCTGTTTACTTATCTCCTTACTCTACAAACTATAAAAAAATACTTCGACTATCTTAACTCCAAAATAGAACACTTTCTTTCTTCTTCTCCTATTCCAAAATCATCGTTTTAGGTGACTTCAATGTTCACCACCGCCAATGATCATCTAGTTTTCACGATCCAGCTGGTGAATTCGCCAACCTCATTTCTTTTCAGAGCAACCTTGAGCAGTTGGTGCATCTCCCTACCCGAATCCCTAATCGCCTTGGAGATAAGCCCAACATATTTGATCTTTTCCTAACTTATCCTTCTAAGTACATTGTTAAACTCTTTCCTACTCTGGGTTCATCCGATCACCTTCTTATTTTCGTTTCTTGTTTTATTTCTTCAAGTCTTCCGCAAGAATGACCCCCACTTTCGGTGAGGAAACGTTTTTGATATTTCGGTACCACTAACTGGTCTGAACATCGGTTCTAATTTTCTGATTTCCCATGGAATGATTACTATTTCCGTGGGAGTGGTCCTTCGGAGTTTGCAGATCGCATAACCGAACATGGCGCGGAGGCATACATTCCACATTCTTTCTCTTCTGCTAAACCTAACAAACCTTCGTTTAACACTTCATGTTCTCGTGTTTCCGCTGCAGGGATGCTGCCTTCTGGTACTACCGTCGTCTTCAAACTCCAGAAATTTATGCCAATTATATTTCATTCCAGGATAGTACAAAATCTATTTTCAGCAACATTAAAAACTCATTTCTCCGTTTAAAATGCACTGATATTTCTGGTTCTTTTTCCTCAAGTCCTTTCTGGTATTTTGCAAAAAAAAATGTCAACACTAACTATACTTCTTCCTTTTCACCTCCTTTAGTATATTCTTCTTCTCGTGATCTTTCATGGAAGTTCACATTACTTCTCATTCTAAACAATCTTCTAAGAGGTCAGGTGTTCTGAAACGAGTTCAGAATTTCTTCACGGCACCCCAATTTCTCGCACTTTATAGGGTTGCCTTCCCACCCCACCCCCCTGTATGGAATACGTTTCACACATCTGGAGTGTTTCCACTCATGCAGCTCTCCTAGAGAAGGTGGAGTGTAGGGTATTTCGTCTCATCAACTCTCCTACTCTTACTAACTCTCTTCAATCTCTTTCTGCCCATCGAATTGTTGCGTCACTCTCTCTATATTATCTCTATTACAACGGATATTGCTCTTCTGAATTCTCTCGGAGCATACCTCTTCCATTAAGAAGGGCTCGTGCGACACATCTTTCTGCGCAATCTCATCCTTTCTCTGTCCAACTCTCCGACCCCATACTTAACCGCTATGTTCAATCTTACAAGTACTCTACTGGTAAAGTCTGGAACACATTCCCTTCATCTATTTTCTTATCTTTCTATGACTTGCACACCTTCAAGCCCCGTGTATGGGGACATGCCGGTCTTTAATTTGACCAGGTTTCCGATTGTCTCCGTAACTTTGGTGGTAATTTTGATAGGCCTCTGGCCTTTGGCCACCAGATGTGATATATATATATATATATATATATATATATATATATATATATATATATATATATATATATATATATATATTATATATATATATATATATATATATATAAATATATATATATATATATATTATATATATATATATATATATATATATATATATATATATATATATATATAATATATATATATATATATATATATATATATATATATATATATATATATATATATATATATATATATATATATATATATATATATATATATATATATATATATATATATATATATATATATATATATATATATATATATATATATATATATATATATATATATATATATATATATATATATATATATATATATATATATATATATATATATATATATATATATATATATATATATATATAATTATATTATAATATAAAATAATAAAATTTTTAAATGTATAAATTTGCGAAAAATCAGTGGATTAGTTCTAGCATTGCAAAGAGCCCTTCCCTCACCAACTGCCCTGCCCCATGCTTTCCCCCTCCCCTACTCTACTCTTCCTTCACAAATTTATGTCCATAGTCAAATTGAATTTAAAAGAACGGAATTTTCGTAGGTAAAATAATGGATGAGAAGAGAGATAACAAACATTTAACATTTTCATACGTTGGAATTGTAATGTCGCATTTGTTGTATATATGAAATTCTTAATTATATTTAAATGTTTGAAGACATTCAGTTCTCTCTCTCTCTCTCTCTCTCTCTCTCTCTCTCTCCTATTTTTTTAACTTTATTGTAAAATTACTTTCATTTTACCAAATAAATAGTGACTCATATATATATTATATATATATATATATATATATATATATATATATATATATATATATTATATATATATATATATATATATATATATATATATATATATATATATATATATATATATAAAAAAAGAAGAAGGGACCTCGTTGATATAAGTTAACGGTAGACGTAGAGAGTTTGAGAAAGAGACAGATACCAAGACTAACAAACACATACATATAAAAATAAATTTTGAGATTCAAAGAAATGAATAGAATTCGCTACGTAACTTTCTTCCGACTGCATTTAGCATAGATACAAGAAAGTTTCATTTTATAAGCGAGACATTTTAACATATTTCTCTTAAAGGCGAAAGGAATCAATCAAATCTGTGAAAGGAAGAAGGAACCCTTATTCCAATTCAGTTTCTCGATGAGGAACTTCAATTATGCATAAATTTATTCGTGGAAAGCGATCATTCTTTCTTCCTTTTCTGATTCTCTTTGCTCAGCATCGAACTATAATCGCCTTTCCCCTTCTGCTGCTGCTGCTGCTGCCCCTCGGATATTCGCTGCCATCTGTCACACTCAGAGGCACACCTGTTCTCAGTGTCCCTGACCCGTTTGCTCTTCTTTTGTTCTACAGAATTCACCTACGCTTTTCTTTTTATTTCTTCCTTTTCCTTCTACATAATTTTTTTGTTTTTCTTATCATTTCAACTCATTTAATTGATAAGAATCTATTTAGGTAACTTTTTCTTTATATAAAATGAAAAGAAAAGAATGATTTTAGCAATTTCATTTAGAGGTTTATTCTTTTACTTACAACAAATAAATTCCTCTCTGGAAATAATACCAAATCCTGAAAGGACTAAAAGTAAACCTACTGTATAAGACATACAGAAGTTGAATTACTAAAGTATTAATTTTTACTTAAAAAGTAATTCAAATTTTTTTTTTTTTAATATCTAGAAAACGTTACAGAAAGAATTTAAACCTGAATAACAAAATTATCCAAAGTGTAGATCTTCAGCACATAAAGGATATTTCCTGCATTTCTTCCCGTAATATATATATATATATATATATATATATATATATATATATATTATATATATATATATATATATATATATATATATATATATATATATATATATATATATATATATATATATATATATATATATGAAATAAAAGTGTGAAAATATGAAAGTTGTATTAAATTAAAAATTGCTAAAGTAGTGAACCTGAATGTAGAAGGACGGCGGCGACGACTTCGACATTTGTTTCAATCAGGAATTGTTAATTTGTTTCCATTTTATTTCCAATCGGTTTATATCGATCGACCTGACAGGAAGGAGAGAGGGACAGAGGGGAGGGGGTGAGGGAAGAGGCACTGTTGAAAGGATGGCAGTACGGAAAGAGAAAGGAAAAAAAGAGTACCTGAGAGAGAGAGAGAGAGAGAGAGAGAGAGAGAGAGAGAGAGAGAGAGAGAGAGAGAGAGAGAGAGAGAGAGAAAAGGGGGGAAATAAGTTTAGAGTCACGTTGTGCAAATCTATCAATGGTAATTTGGCATGAACGATTTAGCCTTTTAAACCCCCTCCCTCCGCTTCCTCTCCCCTCCCTTATGGCCCTATTATGACCTCCCTTTTTTTTTTTTTTTTTTTTTTTTTTTTTTTTTTTTTTTTTGACTTCCCTCCTTTATTAATCGGGGTTTCCAATTCTTAATGGGATAGAGTGAAATTACCTTTAAGTTCCCCTGTCTTTAATACGCTCTCTCTCTCTCTCTCTCTCTCTCTCTCTCTCTCTCTCTCTCTCTCTCTCTCTCTCTCTCTCTCTCTCTCTCTCTCTCTCTCTCTCTCTCTCTCTCTCCTCTCTCTCTCTCTCTCTCTCTCTCTCTCTCTCTTCTCCCTCTCTCCTCTCTCTCTCTCTTCTTCTCTCTCTCTCCTCTCTCTCTCTCTCTCTCTCTCTCTCTCTCTCTCTCTCTCTCTCTCTCTCTCTCTCTCTCTCTCTCTGCCATAAAAATCTTAAAAATTTTTTCAACTCAAATGCAAAACTTTATTCTTTTCTTTCGTAATTATAAACTGCATTATTTCGTCAATTAAAACTGTTCTGTTTGTGTGTGTATGTGTGTGTGTAGGGTATGTGTTTGTGTATGTATGTATGTGTCGAAAGGTCTATTGATTAATTTTCCCTAAAATAGTTCAATAAAATTCAAACTCAATATTTGTTTCGATTAAGGAGATTGAAATAATAATAATAATAATAATAATAATAATAATAATAATAATAATAATAAATAATAATAATAATCATGATAAATTAATAATAATAATAATATTAATAATAATAATAATAATAATAATATAATAATAATAATAATAATAATAATAATAATAAAATAATAATAATTTATTAACTGAATGACAGAGCCCTTATCATTATCATTTCTTTTATTCTTACCTGTAGTAGTAGTAGTAGTCCATTCTAAGACTGTAAAAAGAAAAAATGAAAAGAACAAAATATATTTTTCAGTTTTTTAAGAAAGAATTTTTCATCGTTTTTATTAAATTTCTTTCTTTTTCGATCAAGAAATCACCGTCAGATTAAATGAGTTCTTAAAAAAAAAATAAAATCATTTCCCTAGGAGAGATGGCTTAGTTCCCTAAACGTCGTCTGAAAAAAGTCTGCAGGAATAACTCGAAGTTATATTATTATTATTACTATTATTATTATTATTATTATTATTATTATTATTTCTGTGAGAAAGGAAAAAATAAAACAAATTTCGTTATTGTTTTCTTCTTTCGAAATAAGGGAAAGAGTAGAAAAGAGAATAAGCGAGCGAGGGTCGATGGCCGACACCTGACTTTTCTCTGAAGGCACTTCAGGTACAAAGATTTCCTTTTACCGTTTTATTTCACTGCTGCGATTCCCTCATTCTCTGACAATGTTTCAGGCCAACGAACTCAACTCAAATAGACGATAGATACAAAATGTTTCACACTCATAAGTGACAATGTGCCTCAAATCTACTTTTGCACATAAAAATATGCATACATTCACACACACACACTCACACACACACACACACACACACACACACACACACACACACATATATATTATATATATATATATGATATATAGTATATATATATAGATATATATATATATATATATATATAATATATGATGTATATATATCGTAATTAATCGGTACCACTCACAAGATACTCATATTATGGAGGCATTTTTACCACTCTGTTTAACCGTCTCCTTTGGCAGGACCTATTAACTAACAGGGTAGTATATTACATATTTTGAACTAATTTGGAAATACTCATTGTGTATGAGTTTAAACTTGATAGGAAAAGCGATATATCACTTAGGTAATATGTGGTCGAATTACGAGTGAAAATTTTCGAAAAGGGAAACAATAGAACTTTATGTGAAGTGAATCTCATGAGAGGATTGGAGAGCGCCTCCAGCTCTCGGAGCAAGCGGTTTGCTTGCTCTGAGCTGAGCTGGTGGTGGCCTGAAGAGCAGTATTTTGTCTGCCTGGAGGGACGGCATATGCCCTCTAGAGGTCCGCTCTCAGAAACAAAACAAAAAAATCATGAGAGGATTGTCAATGGGAACAAATGTTCTGTTGTTTGCTGTGCTATGCTTGTGTTTTGGCAGTGAGAGAACTTTGATACTCATATTAATTGAATGAATATTTTACCTTAAAATGAAATGAATTTCAAAAACAATTCTACAAGAGGCTCTTTTCACTGTCCGTTCAAATTATCAGATACTGAGATAGTCTTCAACCCATTAACTTAAAGC
>SEYY01007982.1:42500-45000 GCA_009176605.1 Armadillidium nasatum
AAGTTTACTCTCAAACAAATTCAATCTCATTCATTCTTTTTGTAGAAGATATACATATATATATATATATATATATATATATATATATATATATATATATATATATATATATATATATATATATATATATATATATATATATATATATATATATATATATATGTCTCCTCTGATGGGCAAAGGCCGGAGGTCTACCAATATCCACCAGAGTTGGGGAACATTCGGAATATATATATATATATATATATATATATATATATATATATATATATATATATATATATATATATATATATATATATATATATATATATATATATATATATATATATATATATATATATATATATATATATATATATATATATATATATATATATATATATATATATATATATATATATATATATATATATATATATATATATATATATATATATATATATATATATATATATATATATATATATATATATATATATATATATATATATATATATATATATATAATGAGCAATTTGAAAATCGATGAATAGCCTTTATTTGACTTGTTAAGAAAAGGCAGTAAATTTTGTAGATTTTGTAAATCTTTCTCTTTGTTCATATAACTGGAAATATCTTAAATTATGCAGTAATTATATTTGCCTAAAACTTTGTCGCATATGACGACTGAGTGCAGTACAAGAGCTTTCTTACTTACCTTTGCATGGGCCAGATGGCGCAAGCTATTGAGATTCGTAGCTCTGAACCAAGGGCAGCATCTGGCTCCCGACATGAGACCCATTCCCGTGAGGCTTGGTAACAACTGTTCGAAAATCGGTGTTTCGGTAATCCCTAAGGAAGAGGTAGAGAGGGAGAAAGGGTGTTTACGAGGTGTTCGAAGGTCGTATACGCAAAGGTGATTCTTTCATTCCGAGTTTATATTTTAATTTCTCTTTTTGTTTTTGATCGACTCGCAATTATTAAACGCTCTTCTTCTTCGCTGCTAAAGTACTTCAATCCTTAATATTCTTTATATATATATATATATATATATATATATATATATATATATATATATATATATATATATATATATATATATATATATATATATATATATATATATATATATATATATATAGAAGAATCTCAAAATTTTTAAATAACAATTCTTTTCTCGACTTGAAACATTTTTCACATTTTTTGACAAATGAATGCATTTTATTTATAATTTGCTGCTTCTATGATGTTGCTATTGTTGTAAGTTAGATTTAAATGAATTTACTTTTTCTTTTTATTTTAATGCTCTCAATTACTGGATTTCCAATACAAATATTCATATCTCATTTCTTTAGTCACAGTACATTAGTATAAATTTTAATGTTTTCTACAACAAAAATGTTTGACAGACAACCAACATAACAGGAACTATGTGATAAATAAAATTATTTTTGAAGTTAAGTTGTATAGACGTTTAATGGCACTAAATGACTTATGTTGCATAGATAATCCAATCTTTATAAGCTAAATTGTTAATATTATCATAACTGGTTAGCACTACTTCAATTCTATCAAATTTGCCAAATTTCCAACCCGAAACATTTTCTATCTCGAGAACTAAAATGACAGAATATTATTTAGAAAATTCACAGATCACAACATTAATCTTTAAAATGAGTCTCCCTCTCATAGATTTTTAAATTTCTTAAATGTAAATCTTCCCAATTAGATATCTTCAACTTTTCATTTAATACTTGGGTAATTAAGTTTAATAAAATTGTATCTCTCTGTCTCTCTCATTCTTTTATTCATATTTTTTATTACTCCCTTCTTAAAACTTCATTGCTCACGTTGCATCTTCATTAGAGTATTTTAATGTGTTTATATATATATATATATATATATATATATATATATATATATATATATATATATATATATATATATATATATATATATATATATATATATATATATATATATATATATATATATATATATATATATATATATATAGTTTAACACCGCTCACAGGCCGAACCCTTTTCAAGGAGAGGGCAGAAATATAAAATAAAAGAAAACACACCCATCCCTCTCTGGTGAGCGCAGACGGAGACCTTAAAGAGAAGAAGATTAAATGCAGCAGGAAAAACATGATGGAAGAGAGTTCCACAGAACAAAAGTGGCTGGAAAGAAGGAGGCATCACAACGAACAAATCTGAGGTTTACCATATTCACACAAAATCCATGAGAAAATATGGTACCCCTTGTGATTCGATGGCGATGCAATGGTGTTGGAATGCTAAATGTCAATTCCCTCGAGCAACTGCCATTTTAGTACCTAAAGAAAAGAGAAAGTGTATAAAAGTCACTTCGCAGAGACAAAGGGTCAAATGAGTTTTAAAATATTGGATAGTTTATTACTATTTTAGCCTTAGACTCAACCCTATCCAAAAGAAAGTTGGAACCGGAGTCCCCACCCCCAGCCACAAATGTAAGAACAGTACTCCATACTAGG
>SEYY01007982.1:55000-60000 GCA_009176605.1 Armadillidium nasatum
GACTCCTTTCTTAATAAATCCAATAATCTTTCTGGTTTTCTTCCACCAGTTTTTGTCACTTCGCTAAAATATCAACTCTACTTTGCCTTTTCCCCTTTCGTCATTCTTATTTTTTCGGACGGATTTACAACTGTCTTACCTTCTGAAATTTTAGCTCATAATTTTGACTCTTTATCTAAATTTAGTCTGTACTAGTGATGGTCCACATTCTTCACCTTCTCCAACTCGTTCAATCTTAATTTCGTAATTTTATTAAATACGTAATTTCTTCTCTCTCTTCATGTTAATAATCTAAAGTGTTTGACCATGACAGAATTCTCCATATGGTTTACAAAATTCGAGTTCTAAGTTTCTTGCCTGAATTAAGTAAATTATTCTTTCTATGTCTGTCAGTTTCGTCCATTTCTTAATACTGGAAGCTCTCACTCTCTCAACCAGTGTCAAAAAAGAGAGGTTCCTTTTCAACCCTCTAACTATATTCTCATTATTATCCTACGGCTTAATTTCTGTACTTTCTTATGCTTTTTAATCTATCCTAAACCTCAAGATTTGGAAATATCTTAATTGTTTATAGTCTTATCTCAGATCGATAGTAAGGTTTACGTAAAGGACAGAAACTCTATACTGACAATCTATAGTTTCATTCTCTCGACCGACTCTTCGGCATTTCGGCTAATCTTTCGCTGTGGGGTTGGATAAATAGAAGTTTTCGATATTTTTTAGCCACAAAGCAATAAAATTTCTTTCATTCGGTATCTATCCGTCTTAACTTAACTTTCTGATTTAACTTCCGGTTGTTCTATTGCAGGTTTTGTAGTCGGGCATTGTTCTCATTTTAATCTATTATATCAGTGGTATTCTTCTGGGTTCTGTTGTATCTGAAACACCATCTTATATCAATTCTTTTAATAATCACCTTACCATTCATTCTCTTTCACTCCGAAAATCGTTTTGCACAATCGTGTTAGGTTTGAATTGTGGCTTTGGAGTACTTGACTTCTGATCTTTTCTTATTTTTGGCAGAGACAGGGAAAATATGGTTATCTTCCATGTCTCGAAAATTCACTTCCTTCATCTACTCGACATAATCCTCCACAGAACTATAAAACCTTTTAAAACACATGCACTTTTTTTACAGCTTATCAAAGCTCAAAGGCAGAACCCTTTTATAGGGGGATATAGTAGTTCCACACATACAGTGTTTTTTTTGAAAGGATAGAGTCTAGGTTTTTATTCTTATCAAATCTATCATTAAGTCTCTTCAATTTCTTTTGTTCCGTCGAAGAGTTGCATCATTCTCGTAATACAATCGATATTACAACAGACATTGTTCTTCTGAGCTAGATAATCCCATACATCCTTCATTAAGGAGTGTTCCTAGGACTAGTATATCTGGACAGTTTTATTTTTTCTCTATCTCCAACCAAAGATGTTACCGCTATGCACATTTTTGATTACTTTCATTTTCATAAAAGTATTTAAAGGATAAAAACTGACATGCACAAACGTAGGAAATAGCTTGCAAAGTAAATGTTTTTAGATAGATTTTAAAAAGAGCTTTGAAAATACTGATTAAAAAATAAAGATATTAGTTTAAGTCTGTTTATGCCCCTAACTAAAACTTTTTTCAAAATTTCCGACTAAATGGTGGAGCATGTGCCTATATTAACATTAACACTCCTGTGACACGTTTCGTTAATCTAGAACCTCCTAATTTCGATGTTTTATGTCTTAAAATCTGTCTTCCTACTACTACAATTATCTTGTGTTTCTGCTAGTGCTCCCCTAATGGAACAGATTTTCCAGTCATTTTTCAATATCTACTACTTCTCACGAGACTGTTGCTTCTTCTCATCCAAACGTTGAAGTCGAACTATTTAGGGGTTTTCAACGTACACCACTCTGAGTGATTGGGATCCTCTCATACTGATATAGGTGGGAAGGAGGTAAAATCATTCAGCATTCTCAACGATTTGGGGCAGTTGATTAGGGAATTCATATACATTTCAGATCATACTAACGAGTTCTTGAACACGCTTGATTTATGCTTCACCACTACTTCAATCGGGCTAATTGGGGGGGGGGGCAGTGTGTCACTTCTTTGCTAACTTCCTTTAGAATGAATTCTGTTTTGGCTCGGAGGACGCTTCGATCTCTGCTTAAAAGGTAGGGGTCGTAGTCATCGATTTCATGAGCAGATTCATTCTATCTTTAATTAAATCTTTTTCTCCTCAAAATTCATGGTTCGATGGCAATTGCTCTCTTGTCCTTCGGGAGAGAGACAATGCTTATCGTGAATGGAAAAACTCTCCTTCTATTATCGTTTTGCTAATTTTCATTTAGCTCGGAGTCGTTGCAGGGATGTTTTTCGACGGACTAAGCGTACTTTCACAAAAAGGAAGCGCGCTGACCTCCATGGTTCTCCTACCGATTAAAATTTCTGACCTCTTGCCCTAAATATCTCTAATAACTTCTGTAAATCTGCCTTTACTCCTCTAATTTTCTCTTATGGTTTTGTAGCTATTACTCCTGAAAAGGCCTCAGCCTACTTTTTTTTCATCTAATTCCACTCTGCCCGATTCTGGCATCTCTCCTCCTACTTCTTCTTCTCTCAGGTGTACCATGTCTATATCTGTGATTTCTCATGATCTGGTGTATGGGATCCTGAAATCCATGAACGTCAAAAAGGCCGGTGTCTCGTATAGCATTCCCCCTCGTGTTCTGATAGAGTGCGCTTCCGAGTTGGGGCCTGTTCTTTTTCAGCTCTACTCTCTATATCTTAATTAATACCATTACTTTTCCTCAGTGCTGGAAGTGCGCATATATTTGCCGATCCCGAAAAATGGTAGCCCCTCTGACCCTTTTAGCTATCGACCTATAGTTCTCATTTGTGTTCTTTCTAATATTTTTGAAACTCTCTTCAGCTCTCATTTCGGGGATCATTTGGAGTCTCATTCTCTTCTCTCTCATCATCAGTACGACCTACGACGCTCGAGGTCAACTGGTTACATACCGTTCTTATCTCAATGATTTATGGTGTTCTGCTCTTAGGAACGTCGGGGATACTTGTGTGGTGGCGCTTGACATATCCAAGGCTTTTTGATTGGGTATGGTATGCGTCGCTGCTCTCCAAGCTCCCTTCCTTTGGGTTTCCTACTTCTCTTTGCTTACTCTTGTCTAGTTTTCTCTCAGATCGTTCCATTTTGGCACTTTAAATGAAGAGACCTCTTCCTCCTTTCCTGTCAGTTGTAGTGGTCCTCAGGATTCTGTTTTATCTCCAACATTATTCTTACTTTTCTTTAGCGATTCTATCAACTATACTTCTAACTCTGTTCACTCTTTTACTGATGACTCAATTCTTCACTCTTCTACTCATTTCAAATCTGCCCCCTCCTTTAATTCTAGAGTCACTTCTCGTTTTCAACTTTATGATTCAATTCTTGCCGATCTGGACTAGATTTCCCGAGAGGGTCACCTAACCTTGTGATATTCAACTCTTTCGAAACTCAAATTCTTCACATTTCCCTCTCAACAAATCCTCCTAACTTTCCTATCTTCTTTGATGGCTCTCCCGTTTCACTTGTAAATAACATTAACATTTTTGTTTAAACATAAACAATAAGGTGGCCTCTAAGAAGCTGAGAGTACTATTCAGGTTGCGAGAATTTTTTTCTTCTGAGAAGTTACTTCAATTATATAAGGGTATTATTCGCCCTTGTATGGAGTACTGTTCTCACATTTGGGAGGGTTCCGGTCCTCCACTCTCCTTGAGTCAAATGCTAAAAGATTAATAAACTTTTCTCTACTTTCAAACTCTCTTGACCCTCTATCTCAGCAATGTGACGTTGGCGCACTATCTCTTACCTATAGGTGCTATAATGGCAGGTGTTGAAGGAATTGGACTCTTGCATTCCACCACTATTGCGTCGCCCTCTTTGCACAAGGGGTCCCTTGCTCTCGCACGAATTTTTTTGGACACTGGAAATCCCAGCCTCGCCTGTTGTGGTGGCCCCTTCTTTCCAGCTACTTCTGTTCTGTGGAACTCTCTAGCATCATATATTCTTCCTCCTGCATTTGATCTTCTCTTCAAGGCTTCCGTCTGTGTCCACCTGAGAGATGTTCGTTAGGTTCTGGTCTGGGTGGGTTTTCTTCCCCTTTTCCCTTTTTCTATACGCTCCCCCCTTGAAAAGGGCTCTGCCCGTGAGTGGAGGCGAACTGTCAAAAAAAGAATGAAAATAAAGTAAGTAAAGCTTATTTTCTCAAATTTAGAAATAAAGTAGTGTACAATTCTAGCTAAATAGGAAATTATGATCCTTTTGGTAGACTTGAAGTCATTAGACCAGGTCGGAAATAATTTTAGGTGTGAGATTTCATATCCCAAAATTTAAAAGTTGAGGTATTTGGTTTTGATACAAATTCGAAGAAATGTCGTAGGTCATAAATCCTAATTTTGTTATTGAACTTGCTTTCATATTATCTTTTCTGGAATCGGGATGTAGGAACTTAAAGTTTCAATGTCTTGACTTTCGGCATTGCCTCTGACTAACTTTTCATTCCTCTCTTGTCTCTTTGGGATTTTTGCCTCAAAGTGAATTATAAATCTACAAAAAGTTTCACGTACAAAGGAAAAGAGAATAGAAGAAAGTGAGATTAAAAGAAAGAGAGATCAAATAGAGATAAAAAGAGAAAGGATCAGGAAAAATTAATGGACAAAGTTAGATAAATAATGGAATTGGCAGAATTAATAACTTATTCGGCTTCAATTCAGCGACTAATTTTGTTAAAGTTTTCATTGCGAAAAAATTAATTAATTATTTATGAGCTCAAAATAAAATATCCAACTGAAAAAATCTAATTACTTTAATTAAAAAATAAAAAGTAATATAAAATCTGATGTCTGTAAATAATCGCACTAATTTTCCAATAGGCCACACTACTGCCGGCGCCTTTGACCTTCTCTCTCTCGTTTTTCTCACTCTCCTCCCTCTATATTCTTCTTT
>SEYY01007982.1:62500-67500 GCA_009176605.1 Armadillidium nasatum
CGGTATCGGTAAAAATTTTGGTTTCGCTCCATCCCTAATATATATATAAATAAACCGTAAGAATTTTATGCTTTGTCAGCAACCTTTTAAGTTCTTGGGTTTTGCCGGTCTACATGAGATACTGTTAGCAGACCAGATCTATCGAGGATGTCAGGTATTTATTCCATCAGTAACAGAGCGCGTCACCAATTTATTTATTCATCATTCAGTGAATAGAAACCCAACGTAAAGAGAGATTATTTTACATTCTTTCTCTGCGACCGATTTCGAACCATGTCTTCTCTCTTGCTAAGCTGGTGCCAAACCTTTAATTGCGGCACTTTCATATATATATATATATATATATATATATATATATATATATATATATATATATATATATATATATATATATATATATATATATATATATATATATATATATATATATATATATATATATATATATATATATATATATATATATATATATATATATAATGTTTGTGTTATCGCACGTTCCCCATTTTTTAATTTAATCCTCATTTATTCTATTTGAATTTCTGAAGTTTTTCTACACAGGTAAAACGTTTTAAAGATTGTAATTAAAACTTTCCTATTTAGTGAAAGGGTCTTTAAACGTTCTGTGTATACATAAGAATTATAAAAATTTACCGTCACAACACACAGGGCTCTCTCTCTCTCTCTCTCTCTCTCTCTCTCTCTCTCTCTCTCTCTCTCTCTCTCTCTCTCTCTCTCTCTCTCTCTCTCTCTCTTCCACACACACACCTAAGAACATATAATTATAATTGCAAATAGTAATGAAATCTTGTAGAGGAATTTAAATGTAAGAGGAATATAAAGATAAATTTAATGCAAAAATAGTAGATAAGAATTTTTTTTTTCTAAAGTAATAATAATTCTGAAGTTTGAGGTCTGATTTACAGTTTTGTGTTCACGATGCTTCTCGTTTGGTATAACATAGACACTGCATATTGGGAATAGGTTCCACTTCTATATATATATATATATATATATATATATATATATATATATATATATATATATATATATATATATATATATATATATATATATATATATATATATATATATATATATATATATATATATATATATATATATATATATATATAATATATATATATATATTATATATATATATATATATATATATATATATATATATATATATATATATATATATATATATATATATATATATATATATATATATATATATATATATATATAATATATATAGTATATATATATATATATATATATATATATATATATATATATATATATATATATATAATATATATATATATATATGATATATATATATATATATATATATATATATATATATATATATATATATATATATATATATATATATATATATATTATATATATATATATATTATATATATATATATATATATATATATATATATATATATATATATATATATATATATATATATATATATATATATATATATATATATATATATATATAGGTAAAGGTTAAGAAGTTGTCTGACCTTCGATATACGGAAATATTGATATATGGAAACATCGATATATCATTGCAAATTTTTTGAACATTTGCATTATTATTATTTAGCTTTCTTTTCATTTATGCCTATTATTATTATTATTATTATTATTATTATTATTATTATTATTATTATTATTATTATTATTATTATTATTTAGTTTTCTAGCCTACTTTGTTCGACTTGTCATAACCTTCTTCATTTCGGTGAATCTATTGCTTTCGCGCTGGACATATCGAAAGCTTTCGATAGAGTCTGTCGCAAAGGTTTGATTTCCAAACTTTCCTATCCCCAACCCTTTTTCTGCTTTTCATTAATAACCTTCTCCCTTTTACTTCATTTCTTATCAACTCCTATGCCGATGACTCCACTTTTTATTACTCTTTTTAATTTGAAAGGCACCCCTCCCAACAGCAGTTAATAGAGGCAAGGGAGGTAGCCTTGGGGTAACTGACCCCTGATCTATCTCGCATTTCAAATTAGGGAAGAGAAACTATTTTTGTTTTCAAAGCCACAAAAACTCAATTCTTCCATCTCTCTGCTCGACACAATCCTCCACACTAACTATGATATGTTCTTCAAAAACACACAACTCAAACCTTCATCTCTCCTTAATATTCTTGGTGTTTTTTTTTACGTGATCTTTCTTGGAAAGATCACATTACTTTTCTTCCTAAACAAGCTTCTAAGAGGTTAGGTGTTTTGAGGCGCCTTCAGAATTTCTTCACACCACCCTAGTTGCTTGCTCTTTCTATGAGTGTTGTTCACCCAAGTATGGGAAACACATCACATATCTGTGGTGGTTCCACACATAGAGCTCTTCTCGAAAAGGTGGAGTCTAGGACTTTTCATCTTAGAAAAGCTGAAGGTGGAAATATGGCTTGAAACGTTCACATTGTATTAAATGAGTATGTGGAAAAGGTTTGGTATTAACCTTTCTAATTAGATTAAGGTTCTTTGGAAAGAAGCTATCTCAACTTTATATATATATATATATATATATATATATATATATATATATATATATATATATATATATATATATATATATATATATATATATATATATATATATATATATATATATATATATATATATATATATATATATATATATATATATATATATATATATATATATATATATATATATATATATATATATATATATATATATATATATATATATATATATATATATATATATATATATATATATATATATATATATATATATATATATATATATATATATATATATATATATATATATATATATATATATATATATATATATATATATATATATATAATCATTGATGGGATGGGCATATTCATTCCATTTTCAACTAAATCTTTTTCTCCTCAAAATCCATGGTTCGATGGTAACTGTTCCCTTGCTCTTCGGGTGAGAGACAATGCTTATCGTGAATGGAAAAACTCTCCTTCTCCTATCACTCTCAACAATTTTCATTTAGCTCGGAATCGTTGCAGGGATGTTCTTCGACGGAGTAAGCGTACTTTCACAAACAGGAAGAGCGCTGACTCCATGGCCCTCCAACTGATAAAAATTTTTGGCCTCTTTTCAAAAATATCTCTAATAACTTCTGTAAATCTGCCTTAACTCCTCTTATTCGCTCTGATGGTTCTGCAGCTAATACTCACTCTGAAAAGGCTAATCTCTTCTGCCTCCTTTTCTCACCTTATCCACCCTGCTCGATTCTGGCATCCCTCCTCATACTCCTTCTCCTCTCAGGTATCCCATGTCTCTACCTGTAATTACTCATAATCGGGTGCATGGGATCCTGAAATCTGTGAAAGTCAGGAAGGCCAATGGTCCATATGGCATTTCCCCTCGTGTTCTGAGGGAGTGTGCTTCCGAGTTAGCTCCTGTCATCGTTCAGCTCTACTCTCTATGCCTTAATACTAATACTTTTCTTCAATGCTGGAATCGTGTTTATGTTCAGCCGATCCTGGAAAAAGGTAGCCGCTCTGACCCTTCTAACTATCGACCTATAGCTCTCACTTGTGTTCTGTCTAAAAATTTTTGAAACTCTCCTCAACTCTCATTTCCTGGATCATTTGTAGTCTCATTCTCTTCTATCAGATCACCAGTATGGATTTCTACGCTCGAGGTCAACTGGTGATATACATAATTTACTATCTTACTGATCTATGGTCTTCTGCCTTTAGAGATTTCGGGGAGTCTTGTGTGGTGGCGCTTGACATAAGGCTTTTGACCGGTATATGGCATGCGTCGGTCCTCTCTAAGCTCCTTTCCGTTGGGTTTCCTCCTTCCCTTTGCTTACTCTTGCCTAGTTTTCTCTCAGATCGTTCCATTTCGGCACTTGTAGATGGAGCGACATCTTCCTCTTTTTCTGTCAACTGTGGTGTTCCTCAGGGTTCTGTTCTATCTCCAACTTTATTCTTACTTTTCATTAACGATCTTCTCAACTGCACTTCTAACTCTGTTCACTCTTTTGCTGATGACTCAACTCTACCTTCTTCTACTCATTTCAAATCTGCTCCCTCTTTTGCTTCTAGAGTGGTTTCTCGTCTTCAACTTTCCGATTCTATTCTTGCAGATCTAAAAAAGAACTCCCAACTTTTCTATTTTTTTCGACGGCACTCCCGCCTCACCTGAAAATAACATTAACATTTTTGGTCTAAACATACACAATAAACTGTCTTGGAAACCTCAAATCACAATGGTTGCTAAAGCGGCCTCTAAGAAGCTGGGAATTCTGTTCAGGTTGAGAGACTTTTTTTCTTCTGAGGAGTTACTCCAAATATATAATTGTCTTATACGCCCTTGTACGGAGAATTGTTCTCATATTTGGGGGGGCTCCGGCTCCTCCTCTCTTCTGGATAGGGTTGAGTCTAAAGCTAAAAGTCCCCTACTTTCAAACTCTCTTGACCCCCTATCTCTGCGACGTGACGTTGGAACACTATCTCTTTTCTATAGGTACTTCAATGATAGGTGCTCAGGTGAATTGATCTCTCGCATTCCTCCACCGTTGTGTTGTCCTCGCTTCAGAAGGGGTGCCATGCTTTCGCACCAATTTTCTGTGGGTGTGGGAAACCCCAGGCTAGCTCGTTGTGGTGCCTCCTCCTTTCCAGTCACCTCTGTTCTGTGGAGCTCTTTAAAATCATCTATTTTTCCTTCTGCATTTAATCTTCCACTCTTCAAGGCTTCCGTCTGTGCCCACCTAAGGCATGTGCGTTAAGCGTGTGTTTGAGTGAGTTTTCTTCCTCTGCGTATGCGCCTCCATGAAAAGGGCTCTATCCGTGAGTGGTGACGTTCTGTAAAAAATATAATAATATATATATATATATATATATATATATATATATATATATATATATATATATATATATATATATATATATATATATATATATATATATATATATATATATATATTAAAATTA
>SEYY01007983.1:0-5000 GCA_009176605.1 Armadillidium nasatum
ATTCCCATACACGAACAACTTCAAATCCTGCTGCTGCGTAGGCGGCTTCTTGCTGTTTAGTTGTATGATACCTGTCAAGACTCGAAAGGCCTCGATGATCAATTTTTCCTTTCTCACAGTCCTGATGACCGTGCCAGACACATCCATGGTATAAGTAGACGATTCTTTTCTTTGGTACAGGTCCTGCTGCTGCATCCATTTCACGCCATAGTTGTTCATTTCGCTGTTTCCTTTCATTGTCAATTTCTATATTTCTCAGCCTTACAAACTCTTCACCTTTAATTGGAGTGTAACCTGCGGCAGGGACTTCAGCATACCCGTCAGGAAACAGCACATTTATTACGAAGTTTGAACACGCGTTCGCCACCGTTTCGGGCATGAGTAATTGATTGGCCAGTATACTTCTCCATGAATACTAGCCAACGTATACCTTCATATGAATAAAATTTCGAACTCTCACGACCAATATGAGCTATGGTATTGGGTTTCATGAAATGGGTTTTAAATATTCTAAAACATAAGGGAAGCTATAGTACAGCATTCAGTCAGACAATCAATCCTAAACATATCCATAAACATTTTTCTAAACTTTTCAAAACTCTTTCGTAGAATATCTACATCTTGCACACAATATTTAGTACATTCAGCTTTAATATCATAGTCTCTATGAGTAAATGAAGTATAAAAATCATTAAATTCTACCTTTTCAGAATCGGTCATTCTATCAATTTCAAACATTTCACGAGCAGGGATGCGACCTACATAATTAGCTGTATCTTTTTTCAGAAAATTATATGGGAAAGAAACCTTTAGCCAAATCCCCTGTAATACCCATGCATTTGGGCAACTTCTTTAAGGCACAGGGCATGTACAACAGGGTATCTTTAAATGTAATGTTATGCTGGGTAGTCATCGTAATTATTTTCGTGCCCCTTTTAACTGGATTACTAGATATTGCGTCTGCACCTGGTCTAGCTAATAATTTACTATATACAAATTGTGAATCGAATTTTCCTCCGTTATGTGCTGCTACAATGATTTGGGTTTTAGGGTGTGCTTCAGAAAAATGCAATAAGTAATTAATGAATTTATCAACTGGACAACGTTCATACTCAGTTTCAGTATCCATATTCAAATAAAATACCTCTGTACGTTTCGTACCACAAGTTTCACACTTGATCATCATCTGTAAATTCTTTATCTGAACATTTATAACACACTAATTGACTAACTAGCAAATAAGGAATCATGTCAACAACCTTATTACCATTCTCTTTCGTTATTTCATTATGCCTATACGTCTCAACATCATAATAAAACGTAAACACATCTTTCTTTTTTTCCCATTCCTCATCATTTTTCTTTTCTAGAGGTTTCATAAAACATTTATGGGCTCCATTATCAGGATTATACTTCACATCACATTTAGAACATCGTTACATGTACACAATCATGCTGAAACTTGCCTTGAGTATCAGCAAAAATCTTTTCATCACACATATTACATATTCTTATTTTCTTACATACACTATCTTTATGATTTTTCAAACATTGAGCATTATAAAAGGACCTATTACATAAAGGACAATGTAAAAATACTTCACCGTTATTTGTACCTGTACATGTATAAGTGAGACACTGCTTTACATTTATAATAATCACATTCTTTCTCAAGATGGTAAACCATATTGGTGACAAAAGAATAACATTTAGTGCAAAAGATCTGACCTTTAATATTATTAACATTGACATTTCCGAAAGTTAATTTAATAGTATCAGTTAGGTTAATAGGGTAATAATGAGTAGTGTCCCTATCATATCCTATAATACATAATGGTGTGTCTCTATCATTATTACTTGGCCTATGAAACTACATGCAACCCTCCCTCCCCGTCGCTGCTATATACAAAAATCCTACATTTTAAAACCCTCTCAATAATTTTAAATTTGTCTGCACCTAGAGGTGTTTCATAATTTAAACCACATTTGTTAGCTAATGCTTTTGCCTGTTTTCTAATATCCTCAGGTGTAATATTACAAAGTTTCTCGGTTACTAACCTTTTAGCTGTAATAACCGCTTTAAATCCACATCCAACTGTATCGGGGACTTTATTTCTCTGGTTTAATTGAAGATGGCTTTTGATAACATATGGATGAATGAAATTGACTAGTCGAGGAACTAGAGGGACCATTACCTGATGGATTATGAGCGACTTGAACTTCAATAATAAAGTCGCTAAAGGTAGCCATATCTCCTGATTGGAAAGCAGCTTCCAATCGAGTTGCACAAGTACTGAATGGCATTGTTATTCACTATCTCCTGATAGGGTATGTTGACATGGAACTCGTTCCTGTCTCCATCATTAAACGTGAACCAGATCCTGACTTCATATTCATGGTAATCTATGTCTTCAGTGAGTTGGTCCAGGATCCGACGAATAACTTCTCTGAATGCCGATTCTAAATCATGGCCTCGATTGAAGACTTTATCTTCATCCACCTTGATCCTGTACTTGTGAACATCCACAACGTTTGAGCGGCGGGTACTAGCTACTTTTTTAATGCCCAGAAACTCAGCAGAAAAATCATCATCCTCAGCATCTTGGCTAGCAGCATAATAAGGGCCGTTTTTTCTGTAAAAAGAGAAAGAAGAGGGAACATGAATATACCAATTTCGTAATGAATAAAAATTTCAAGTATCTATTTACCCAAAAATTATAAAAATGAATTATATTTAAGGTAACACTTACCCCGCGTTTATTTCCTTCAGGAGTAATAGAGGCTGATGTCCTGAATCATCATCAAGGATGGGACTCCCTTCGTTGTTGTCGTTGACTTCGACGATACCGTCAGGTGCATTTCCATCATCGTTCACAGAGGCTACGGTGTCATCATCATTGGGATGGTGATTAGAGGTATCAGGCCGTGTACGGGGTGCATCGCTAGGATCGGCATCATGATCATTACCCCAGTTCATCCTTTGGCCATTGGATCTTTCCATCTCCTTGGTTACCTCCTGCACCACCACCACCACTTCCGCCTCTTGAAGCACCAGCAACACAACAGAAGGGTTGGATCTATAAAAATATCAATAAGCATTCATGAATATAAACATCCAAAATAATTTTTTAACAAAATAAAATTAAATGTAAAGTTTTAAAAACAAAATAAAATTAATGTTTTTAAAACAAAAATAAAAATAAAAAATAATAAATTAAAACAAAATAAAACTTACAAAATTTAAAAATAAAAAGTACAAAAACAAAATAAAAAAAAATTTTTTTTTAATAAAAATTAAAAACAAAAAAAAAATTAAAATTAAAAGTTTTAAAAATAAAAAATAAAAAATAAAAAATTTAAAAAATAAAAATTAAAAATTTAAAAATAAATAAATGAAAATAAAACTTTAAAAATTAAAAATTAAAAAATAAAATAAAAATAAATAAAAAATTACAAAAAATAAAATAAAAAAAAAATAAAAAAAATAAAAACAAATAAATGTTATCAAAACACTTACCCCAAACATTTTCTTTAAACATTGTTACAGCATCGAAATTGAAGCAGAATGCAACCATCTTTGTTCTATTTCTATTCACACAAATCTGTAAAAGAGAAAATTAATATTATTAGAGGGTAAGTAGTAGTAGTAGTAGTAGTAATAATATTAATAGTAATAGTAGTAGTAGTAACAAAAAAAAACTGTTTACACACCTATATAATAATAATCCTCAAGTTTTGTAAGAATATAATAACACTACGCAAGCCTTAAAAGGTGAGAACACTGGACGAGAAGTGTGAACTTTGCAAACGACTGAAGCACACTGAATGAGTGAACAGGAGGAGTCCTGTTTTTATAGATGCTAGCTACCGATACTAGTTATAGTAGTAATAGTAATAGTTAGTAATAGTAGTAGTAGTAAAAAAAATGTTTACACACCTATATAATAATAATATTCAAGCTTTGCAAGGTTAATAACACTACTCAGGTACTAAAGTCAGAGCACCAGGAAGAGAAGTGTGTACTTCGGAAGCGTGTGAAGCAAACTGAATGAGTGTACAGGAGGAGACCTGTTTTTATAGATGCTGGCTATCGATACTAAATTAGCACAAATCTGTAAAAGAGGAAATCAATATTATTAGTAAATAAAGTAGTAGTAATAGTAGTAGTAGTAGTAGAAAAAAAAACTGTTTACACACATATATAATAATATTCAAGCTTTGTATGTTTAAGAACTCTACTCAGGTACTAATGGCTGAAGAACTGGAGGAGAAGTGTGAACTCCACGAGAGCTGGATGCAGACTGATACATAGGTAGTGTGAAGGGGGCTTTTATAGATGCTAGCTATCGATACTATACTAATTCCCCCCCCCTTCTCTTTTCATCTAAGCTCCGCCCCTTTTCGAACTAGTTCTAACATTTATTGCATAATATATATATATATATATATATATATATATATATATATATATATATATATATATATATATATATATATATATATATATATATATATATATATATATATATATATGCTGAGTGTATAACCGATGAGATTCTTTCTGGAATGGAGACATGCAATCTATATTCTTTCCCTTCAAATAAAACATAAACCTTGGTTCAGAGGTGCTGTCTTCAGGACTACCGTCGTCTTCAATATCTAAAAACTCATTCAACTTATATTTCAGCCCCGAATCGTGTAAAATCTGCTCTTTTCTCCGTCGTAAAAGCAATAAACTTTCTAGTTCCTTATCATCTCACCTTTCTGCCAAATTGCAGAAAATGTCAACTCTAACTTTGCTTCTTCCTCTTTCCCTCCTCTAGTTCCTTCTGTTGACACAACTGCCATTTTACCTTCTGCTAAAGACCAACTCTTCATTCAAACTTGTACCTATAACTCTGCCTTAGACGAAGCTGGAGCTATTCCCACCTTTTTCAACTCATTTACGTCTAATATTGTAATTTCTGCTAAAGATATCATTTCTGTTTCCTCATAGCTTA
>SEYY01007983.1:15000-17500 GCA_009176605.1 Armadillidium nasatum
CTAATCAATCTACTTTTGTTTAGGGAATTGAGTTTTTGAGGTATTGAAAAGTTTTCAATAACTCAATCTCCTAATCAATCTACTTTTGTTTAGGGAAATATTTCCATAATCAATCTACTTTTTTTAGGGAACTGAGTTTTTGAGGTATTGAAAACAAAGTTTTCAATAACTCAATCCCCATATCAATCTACTTTTGTTTAGGGAATTGAGGTTTTTGAATTTTCAATAACTCAATCCCCTATATCAATCTACTTTTGTTTAGGGAATTGGGTTTTTGAGGTATTGAAAACAAAGTTTTCAATAACTCAATTCCCTAATCAATCTACTTTTGTTTAGGGAATTGAGTTTTTGAGGTATTGAAAACAAAGTTTTCAATAACTCAATCCCCTAATCAATCTACTTTTGTTTAGGGAATTGAGTTTTTGAGGTATTGAAAACAAAGTTTTCAATAACTCAATCCCCTAATCAATCTACTTTTGTTTAGGGAATTGGGTTTTTGAGGTATTGAAAACAAAGTTTTCAATAACTCAATTCCCTAATCAATCTACTTTTGTTTAGGGAAATTGAGTTTTTGAGGTATTGAAAACAAAGTTTCCAATAACTCAATTCCCTAATCAATCTACTTTTGTTTAGGGAATTGAGTTTTTGAGGTATTGAAAACAAAGTTTTCAATAACTCAATTCCCTAATCAATCTACTTTTGTTTCTCACAACTACAACACTCATTAAAAAAAAAAAGACAACTAAAACCTTCCTCTGTCTTTAATATTTCTGTCACTTTCATCTCTTGTGTTTATTACGTCAAAAACAGGAATGTTTCTTTTACAAAAGGAGTTTCTAAAAGCTAGGCTTACCGAATCATCTTTAGGACTACACACTTAAAAACAAAGTGTATCAGAACCTGGGGCAAGGTTTTGATAATGCTTAACTCTGGTAGGTATTGTGAGTCAATCACTCTACCGTTCGAGCCACGGTAGACGGCAAATACCTGGTAGGTATTGTGTAGGCTTCTGACCCTCTTCTACCAATAGATTCACGAACATATATATTTGTTTTGCGTGTATTGTGTTTTGTATGTTAGATTCCCATATGTATTTTGTAATATATAGTTGTATATATGTATGTATGTATATATGTATGAAATAGTGTGCACGTTTCACATCCGTATGAAACATCCGAATAAAAATAACATCCGTACTGACGAATGTTTAAATCTAACAAAGCAAATGTCACTAATATGTATTCGGCAAAATGGTTAAAGATAAAAGAATAAAACCACATTTATGACCAGGTTCGAAACCAATTTACAAGAGGGATTTATTTCATAAATTAATTGAACTTTCGTTATAGATCTGACAGATGATATAGAAAAGGAGCTGGAACCCAGTTTTGGGGCTGGGGGGGAACCCGAAGGTCATAACAACGCTTCTGATAACAGTAGCGAGAGCGGTGTCGATCTAAGTAAGTCTCTCACATAAAAGATAATAATAATAATAATAATAATAATAATAATAATAATAATAATAATAATAATAATAAAATGCACTAATGCACCCATTAACCCGCTTATAGTTTTAGTTTTATTTTATAGCATTAGAAATGTTTTATTTTTTACCTGCTTTTATCTCTCCGTTTTAAAATAAGTCTTCGGAATCTTCGCAGCCTTCGCAGTCTTCACAGTCTTCGCACAAATATAATATTGTGACCTTTGCCACCACTAACATTTTCTCCAGGGATAAAACAGGAAGAACTAGCCCATGTTTTCCTGTAGTGGATGACGGAACGGGTGGATAAGGATAGAATAATATCCCTAAAACGAATGGGAGCATTTGCACGTAGTGATTGTTCTTAGGGATTTTTTTGGGGGATTAAGCTAATAACATTTTGAAACGGTGGATATTTACTCTGTGAATATTGTACTGTGTTGGTTCGAATGAATTGGTTTAGTTAAGACTGACTCCACCACAAGTTATTATGGAGGTATGTGTGTTGAAATTAGCATTTTTTTATGAGCTTCCAGAATTGGTTGTTTTGCGTTTGAAAATGTATGAGAGATTCTTTGTATAATTATTGGCTTCTATTAATTTTAAAAATGGCAGCGTTCAAAAAGGGCTTTTTAAATTACTAATTAATATTTATTTAAAGCAATCTCATATATAGCACGGGAGAGCTATTAGTAAAATGCAAACTTACTTTGCCTTGGTACCTCGCTACTATACTAATATCAACTTCATGTTCGTTTGATACCTCACTACTACGCACATTTATTTTATTTGCTTTTATTGAGGTAGATTTTAATTTATTTTTTTGTTTTTTAATGTAGAAATTTCTCTCTCTCTCTCTCTCTCTCTCTCTCTCTCTCTCTCTCTCTCTCTCTCTCTCTCTCTCTCTCTCTCTCTCTCTCTCTCTCTCTCTCTCTCTCTCTCTCTCTCTCTCTCTCTCTCTCTCTCTCTCTCTCTCTCTCTCTCTCTCTCTCTCTCTCTCTCTCTCTCTCTCTCTCA